>JAUTDX010002202.1:0-76478 GCA_030844895.1 Ambrosia x helenae
TTATTGTGCGTTTCAAACAACTTATGTTCACTCACATTTTATTATCTATATGTAGAATACTGCAACCTTTAGTTTTTGTAGGATCTTCCAAGTTACAACAAGACTAAGTTATTGAACATTCTTATGATTTATCAGTATTTAATATTAATTTTCATTAGTTGGTGGAATATGTGGTTCTTTTTAGGGCTTTAAAATATCTGAAGTCAGTAGGATTTATTCTAATTTCGCTTGCGAATCTTTTTTTTTTTTTTGGATACAGACTGATGGTAGCGTACCAAACACACTTGTGATAGCAAATTGTGAAATTGTTAAACTAGGGTAGCAGCAGCAGAACACATATCACAGGTGAGCCCAAAAGCCATTTAAAATTAGTACCTTCTGTCTGATTTTGTTTTAATAACAATTTTATGTTTTTCTGTAGTTCAATGAAGAAGCCCGATCGCCCTATGTAAAGAAGTTTAAAACTCTTATACATCCTGGAGAGGTAGTTCTAAGTGCATTATAACCCCTTTCTGACTATATTTTAGCTTCTGATGACTATTTCGCTAGCGTTTTTAACTTTTCGGTAAATTCTTGTAACGGGGCTCCAAAAAGGAGGTAAACTGCAAGAAAACACAATGTACAGTTGCTTTTTATCAATGCATGCAACATACTAATCTTTTCCAATTTCTTATCAGAATATTCAATTTATATTGTTAGTCTGTATAAGGTAAACACGTGTCATTTTGTTGCTTTTAATGGTAAAAACGGTAAGTATAAAGTATGTTGCATTCATAGCCACTTCTTTTGTCATTCTACGTTCCGGATCGGGTATTGACTACTATCTGGATCTAGTATACATCTTGGATCATTAAATTATTTGTGTAACCACACATGTTACTCATTCTTATTATCGCCTACTAAATAATATTGTGTATATGCAGTATGTCATGAATATGTAATCTATGTTTCTTTTGGTTTTGATTATATATGTTCAGGTGAATCGCATCAGGGAGCTTCCTCGAACAACAATATAGTAGCTACACACACTGATAGTCCTGATGTACGCATTCATTATAAAAACATCATTTTACGTATTTGGCTGGTTCTAGTAGATAAATCACTTCATTTTTATTATGTTTTTTTCCTTTTAAGTTATGTTTTCTCTTGTTTTTTTCTGTACAGGTCCTGATCTGGGATGTTGAATCTCAGCCTAATCGCCAGGCTGTCTTGGGAGCCACAGAGTCTCATCCTGATTTGGTCAGTTTTTTGCAGGAAGCAGTATAAGTTTTTTTTTTACATACTAACGAGTCTATAAGAGGTGGCTCTTTTAAGCCATTCACTTGTAAATGAGTTGATTTGACCTGTGTCTTATCTCATATGGGTCAAATGGGCCAATTATAAAAAAGTTAAAAGGGGATTGCCTCAAATTGGTTGGATGTTGCTGAAACCGTATATCGTCTAAGATTTCTTTATTTTGTTGTAACAATATTATAAGTTTATAACTGTAATCATAAATAGCACATACTTTTCTTATAAGAAATGACACATAAGGTGTGTGTGTCAACTCAATCCAGTCTGTTTGGCCCATACTAAAAATACATGTTTCAAAATAACTGGTTTTTACCTGTTTTCTTCCCCAATCATCTTTCCACCTCTAGTGGCTATGTACACAGTTTGTGCATCTATCTTTTATATTCATATCTTACCAATTACCCCAGTGTCATCCCATCTTAAGCTTATGGATGTGAAGTTGTTGAATAGATGTTTATTTTGGTTTATACAGTATAACTGATTCTCTTACCGCTGACTTTGCAGATCTTGAGTGGTCATCAAGAAAATGCTGAGTTTGCTCTTGACATGTGCAGAAGTGAACCCCTTGTACTTTCTGGAGGTGATACATTAGAACAGTACTTTCTTGGACTTATTTGTGAAACATAACTATTTTAGTGGTGCTTAATGATAATATACTAGAATGATTAATATCTAAGGGTCCAACTGAAAACAGTTGGCTCTTGCGGTTTGATCACAAGGAAGCATATTTATACATTTAAACTATACGTGGCTAACTGGATGGGTTTGACGGGTCATGGTTCGCGTAATTACTCAATACGAGTAATTTTTGGTATTGATCAAGTTGGGCCAGGTTGACCCAAACACATTTTGTCCATATATTTTTTTTAAAATTTTCGAATAACAAGTGTCTAATGATAATGAGGGTCGAAGATGATTACATAATTGATTGCAATAATAATCAAGTTGTTTGAATATAATGGCTTGGGAAATATTATGAATTTAATATACACTTTGGGCTACTTTTGCCTGTTTGACCTGCTTTCTTGTAATCTAGTTTGTTATGTTACTCGTTACAGATAAAAAACCATATCAACTCATTCATAAGTAAATGGGTTGAATTGCCATTTCAAGTTTTCTCTATATGTCTTTCGTTAATATGACTACATGATGGCTCTACTATGCATCTTTTGTTTTCAACACTGACTACTTGTGAACTGCTGGTTTTTGTTGTAGGCACAGACTTGTAGTTTGTATCTAGTTATCTACTATCTAACATTTGTTTTTCTTCTTCTTGGTTAGCATTCAGCCAAAAGAGTATTGCTAGAGAACAAGCTTTATAACTTTATACTAGATTATGACTATATGTGTCAGTGTGTATTCCATACGCCACAAGTTTTGTTATGCGAGTGCTATGTTTTGCTTAAACGAGTGGGTTTCAAATTTTAGCACTATTTCTCAATTTTAGCAATCAATTGAATTTTTGGCGCAATGATTGCAAGTATGGTTTCTTATTTGCCACTAGTTGATATGCATATAACTGGTGGCATCTGGACATGACATATACCATTTTTTTTAAATATGAACTTTTGAAAAGGATTAGTTTTCAAACTTGTCTCTTTTTTTTTGTTTACTTTTTCTACATAAGTATTTTAAATATGTGGTGTTTGATGTAACGGATTGCATGGCATCAACCAGTGCTCAATTATTCACATACAGGTAAAACCGGTTTAGTGCAAGACTGTAAGTTAGTTGCTAAATGAGGAATAAGTATATAGTTTGTTTCCGTTTCGTGCATTTTGCTCTTTAATCAGCCTTTTTTTTTCTGCTCATGCATTGTGTCTTTTAAGTTATTATTCATGTTCTGAAATATTTAATTTATTTATTTATCCAGTTTTAAGTTGTTTGTTGTGTTGTCAGGCAAGGACAAATCAGTTGTCTTTTGGAATATTCATGATCATATATCTACATTAGCAACACAGCCAAAGACTGATGGGCCTGGTGATAAGCCTTCTGAGAGCCCTATTGTTCAAGCAAGGGGCGTTTTCCATGGGCATACTGACACTGTTGAAGATGTACAATTTTGCCCCTCAAGGTAATTGTTATCATGTTGAAATTAGAGGTGACAAATTGGCAATGTTGACTCATGGGTCAGGTAGTAGGTATGTTTTATATAAAAACAACATATATGGAAAATGGGTTGAACCATTCGAATGGGTGTTTAATAGGTAAGTGACATCGTTTTCGTTTGGCCGTGTTCTTGTTTCAATGGGCCAAATTGGTTGAAAACCGCTCAAAGTGTATTTTTAATTCATACAGCCTCCCTTGAATGATCTTAAAAAATATCTAGGATGTAAGGGCAAAATGGTCAGAATTAATTTGAAGTGGTGCATGTAGTATGCAAATCATCTCCTTGTTGTAATAATGTTGTTCATAATCATGTATAACACACTAATAGCTCTAATAAAAACTAATTTTAGCAGGTCCACCAAACCAGTATGGTTCAACTAGTACTAAAATGACCCATTTAAACTTGAAGTCTTTTTGATTTGTAATCCAACCTCTCCGACCCACCATCTTGCCAACTCTATGTCAAAGTTAATTTATTTGATATCTATGAATTATGATGGTTCTGACTAACTGGAAGCTGGTTTGACTGCTGTGACCTTGGTGCAGCGCACAAGAATTCTGTAGTGTTGGTGATGACTCTTGTCTTATTCTGTGGGATGCAAGAACAGGTTCTTCTCCAGTTGTCAAGGTAAGGCTCTTAATATTTTTTTTATTACAGGTTCAATGGTTAGTTGACTTTGTGACTTGTATTTGGTTTGTTTCCGGGTGTCCTAATAAGGCCATATACAGTAAGAGGGTGCATGCGTTTTTTGTTTTCGATTAGATATTGTCGTTTTGGCTCATTTACTTATGAAGCTGTCAATTCGGCCATGTCTGATCTTTAACAGGTAAAATGAATTTTTTTTTGAAATAATTTAGTTTTTGTAAGTTTATTTTATGCATTAGTTAACATGAGAAAACGACTTGAACAATAGTGCTTAGGGCAACCTGACCTGGTTCGTTTCAAACCAAAAAATACTTGTTTTTGACTTGAACTCGTTTCCCCAATTGCCTGCTCTGTCCTTTTTGCCACACCCTAACCATCACTCTTGTAGTTATACCCTCCTGTGTTTTGCAAATGTCTTGATTGGTATAATTGTATATGCATTATTCTATTTTTATATTTTTGGAATTCTTTTGCAGGTTGAGAAAGCGCACAATGCTGATCTTCACTGTGTTGATTGGAACCCGAGTGATGAAAATCTTTTACTAACAGGGTAATAAGCACACAAGCTGTCTTCTACTATATTATCTGGTCATTAGAAATGTCCACATATAAAATGGTCACCCAAATTATATTTATAACTTTTAGATGAATTGATAAACTATTTATTGTAATGGTATTTCACATGAATTATTTATAAAACTTAATAACAAAAAGTGTTTTGGGGCTACCCAAGCCGATCGTAATTAGAAGTATGTGCTTTGACCTGAAATTTAACCCGCCCTCCTTGTTCAATTTTCGACTCTACTAGTATGAACCATAAAGCTTCATTCTACAGAAATTGTTATTGAGCTTAATTCAATTAATTTTCTTAGGTCTGCTGATAACACTATTCGCATGTTTGATCGTCGGAATCTCACTACAAATGGGGTTGGATCACCAATCCACATATTTGAGAATCACAAGGCTGCTGTCCTTTGTGTACAGGTATAACTCAAAAGTAATTTTGTTTTTTTAGATATTAAATTCTGCACCGTCAAAAGATATTTACAAATTTATACTTGCATTTCAGTGGTCTCCAGACAAATCGTCTGTCTTTGGCAGTTCAGCAGAAGATGGAGTCTTGAACATCTGGGATCATAATAAGGTGTGGATCTTATCTTTATAGCACATTTTTTTTTGTATATTACTTTCTTTTGAGGAGGCTATGTGGGTGGGTCAACTAATTGGGTTTGGTTGAAATACGCTGTACGGGTCAAAACGTCTTGGGTTGATTTGACCTGCAAACACCTATATATTGTAATATTTTTTTTATGAATAACTGTGTTAGTTATGAATGTACCAAAACAATATTATAACAATCTAAATCTTGGAATAAAATGATTTAGGAGGTATGCATTACTATGTTTTTTTGTTCAACTGATTCATTCTTTATAAAGCACAAAGACCCATTTATAAACCAAACGGGTCAAAATTGGCACATGTACTTTATTTGCTTTTTCTGCTTGTCTTTTCAATTATGTTTGCTCTTGAGCAGATTGGGGAACTTTCTGGTTCATCCTCAAAAATGCACAGGGCTTATTGTTCCGTCATTCTGGACACAGGTACAAAGAGCTTGTTTTATTTATTATTTCAACTGTTTGTTTATTTTCATTAATAAGCATGTATTCATGAGTATATTCAGACTTTTGTTCTACTTTTAGCGCCCAGGAATAGAGGTAAGGTTTGCCTACATCCCACCCTCCCCAAACCATACCAATAGGTGTGCCATTTACTGGGTCGATTGTTCTATTTTTAGCGGGCACCAAAATTGTAACATTATTTCTGGCGAAATTTTGATTTAATTTAAATCTTTTTCTCATATATTAACAGCATTCATTTTTGGGCCAAAGATTTTCATATTCATTGCTGAGGGGCCCTATGGATATTTACTAGTTACTACCTGTTGTAAACAACACATCATGTTAATGCAATAAGATGAAGTGCATGGCATTTGTGTAAATCGCATTGATATTATGTCTTTTAGTTTTTTATTCATAATCAACCACATTTATTTTCTGAGTTATGCTTTAAGATGAAGTGACTGGTGTTTTGTGTAAAATGTAGGGACAAGGTGGTTGATTTTCACTGGAACGCACATGATCCATGGACAATTGTTAGTGTATCTGACGACAATGAAAGTACTGGTGGGGGTGGTACCTTACAGGTGAGTAACTTCTAGTACTTGTCAAAAACTCGGAGTGACAATTTTGTCAAGTTGAATTGACGAACCTGATAAATGTGTTACCCATTTATCTTGACGGGTTGAACAAACAAATGGGTTATATGGGTTGGCATGTTAACCTTATAAAGTATATTTTTCCTCTCTAAATTTAAATGGGTTGTTGGCCGGCGTGTTTATATAAATTGGCTTAATATGTAAACTTTAAACACAACGGGTTTGTTTACATTGGTTAAACATGTCAACCCAAACACGACCTGTTTATTGTATAGTTGAAGACGACCATCTCTCTCGTCATGTCACATCTAGTAAAAAATAGGATGGATTGGGACCGTTTGACCTTCAATTGATTTTGTCATTTTCTACATTAAACTAACACATTGAACATGGTTTTCACCTAGACAATCTATTTACAATTTATAAACTTGGAACTTAAAGACGATTCAAATATGTGCAGATATGGCGGATGATTGATTTAATTTATCGCCCACAACAGGAGGTTATAACTGAGCTGGACAAATTCAAATCTCGCATTCTCACTAGCTCCTCAGAACAAAAGTCTTAGGGTTCTTAAGATTATTATCAACTTAAGTTTATTGTAAGGTTATTTGTCGTATTAGACTGTTCTTAGCTTTTGAACTCAAAACTGCATAAACGGATTGCTTTGGTAGTTTTGGTAAGAAGAGGTGTGATGTTTTTAGAGTGATTTAATTTTGTTTGTTAGTTTTGGATATCGGTTGTTTGAGAACACTGGCGGGAATTAACAAATTCTCCGGCAAGGGGTGGCTAACCAGAGATAGGTGGCAAAGATATAGGGTAGTCGGTGAAGGTGTAATTCTTTCTAAACGAATGTACACTGACGAAAAAGACTAAGCACATAATATGATCAAACTTCTTAAAGAAATTGGCATGAAGTTCAAGTTGACTCTTGGACTTATAAGCTCAAGTATCATAATGAACTTTAGCATATAGGGACTAAAGTAGGTGTTCAGAGTTAACCCAAGATTGGGCTTTGGTCAAGCTTTTTTAAGATCTTATTAAGCATTCACTACATAACCCCTTGGAACTCTCCACACAAGTTGCTTTATTTTCGATTGGGCGTGATGTTCCGCCACAACTAGCTCGACCTTAGCTAGCCTTTCTCAGAGCTGACTATGGGCTGATCAACAAGTAGTTGTCCTTTCGATTTGTATCATGGCCGGATTGTCATTTTGAGACCATTGCAACATGATCATCTCCTCCAACTCATGGTCATTCTAACACATGACTATCCTTCACCTTGCCAAATTGGCTAGTGCCTTGATCTCGCAATGATTTCACCTTTTCGTTACAACTAGACAAGATTGCATTACAGCTGATCATTAGGTCCAGTGGCAAAGCTTGAAATTTTTTTCGGGGGACTAAGACTCACGGCCCTTAAACTAGGGAGGCCGAACTTAATACGTATAACATTTTCGAAAGAAAACGGGGAAATTTGCAATACTAAGCAAAAAATGTGGAGGCCGGGCTTAGTACGTATAACATTTTTGAAGGAAAACGGGGAAATTTACACTCGCCGCCCTCCACAATACTTCGCCCATGATTAGGTCCTCATGCCTATGGGTGTGCATGCATGTATTCAGTCTGTGTTAGCTGGGTGTGATGATATCTTCTACCACCCGAAAACTGAATGAAATTTGACTATCCCAAACCAAATGATTATGACGAGATTAAACCGGGTCTTACCTGAAATTTCAAATCAAACTTAACTGACCCGAAAGTGAAACGGGTTGGGCAGGTACATGGTTTGACAAATGATAGGTTAGGTTTTATCATTTGTGATTATGATATGATATGATTGCACTAGTGATATGGGGTGAGGCTTTATGATGATATCATGATCATTTGAAACAAGTTTCTAGGTTATATATATATTTTAATTTCATTAGATGTGTTGTTAGTATTATATCGGTTAACAATAGACTTTGGATGACTTTAACCTCGTTGGACACTTGGACCCGTTCCCCTTATAGCTAAAATTTTGATTAATCACATATTGAGATAAAAACACCACCCAAATCGATCCGTTTATAAGTAACTGGGTTGTAATTTCCACCTCTATTTCAATGGAAATTTTTACCTGTCATTGCAACAAGCTTTATCTTGGTGCCTTGGCATACTTATATTTGCCTTTGCCTTATATATCTTTTTTTAGGATAGTTGATAGGTATTTGCATTAGTTACGTTTTACGTCATATGGAATCTTTTACTCTATGCTGCACACGTAAACAAAGGTTTTTGGGAGACCCGGGTCTTTGCTATGTGTGAGATTATACTGGATACATCTGTTTGTTTTGTATTTTTGCTAGATGGTTAAGAAATATGTGGAATGGTTGCTTTTTATGTCTTTTGTAACTCGAGCAAGTTGTTGTCTAAGCTAGTTTTTTATTTACTTCATGTCTTCATGTGCTTCAGCTTGGTGTGAGGAGCTCATTTTTACAATGCAAAAACTCTAATTTGAGGCTGCTTTATTTATTTCACTTCTGCCTATTCATCTACTCTCATCATATGAATTTGACTAATAGTTCACTTTTTAGTTCTTGGTGTTTAAGTTTACCTGTTTTTATACATACAAATATTCATTTTTCTTCAATATTTTCCGCAAAATATGCATACATGCACACACATATTACATACGTGTGTGTATATGTATTTAGTTCTGTATATACAAACACACACACACAATGTACAGTCCTACATGAAATTTACACTTTTTGTTGTTTTTGCAGATAGACATGATTATAATGTCAATGCTTGTAATGCATTGGATGGCGGGCTAGTTGTGGCCGATCAGACTCAGGCCAATGTGTTATTTTACTTTTTTTTTGGGGGTGACTAATCAAGTCCTTGTAGTTTGTTTTTGGGTCAAACATATAAAACGGGAAGTGTTTAATTGGATCGAAAGCCTACCTTTTATATTTGTTTGATCCTAAAACAAACATGGAGGACAATTAAATAGTTAGTCAAAAAGTTGAGGAGCTTAACCACATTTTTTGTGAGTATATCCGGTTCTTTTATGATATCCCTTGTAATAATTGCATCTTTGGGACCCTTCACACAGAGCTTTTATGAGTTAATCAAATGTGCACGAGGCGCTACGGGTGATAGATCTATTGGATTTAATCGGTTAACAAAGCAAAGATGTACTTAGAACTCGTTCCTTGTATTTAATTTTTTTTAGATGAATTACATAGGTGAAGAGATATGTACCCGCGCATGCGCACGGCCCCACACCTCTGTGCAGTCAGCGTGTAGCGCTGACGAAACCTTCTAGAAGCCTGCGCACGTAACCTCGTACATGCCAGTTGTGACCCGACAAAGAAAGGGACATACAGCCAATCAGAGGTTGTTATTCCCTGCTCCATGATCACCTGCAGGTACGAGGTACAGAAAAGGACAGAAAGGACGACTACAGGGCACGTGGACCAATCGCAGGAGGACAACGCCAACAACGTCAACGGTGTGCAATCGTACAATACAGCTGTCATTCCTACTCCAACCAATCACAGAGCACCTCGAAAGCCTATAAATACCCCTTTACAAGATTAGTCTAACAAGATCCCTCAAATGATATGCGAGTCGCACTTGGTGTAAAGAGACTTTGTGTCTTCGTTTCACTGGTAATGTATGTATGTGTATGCTAAGTATGGAGTGAATAGGGTGTGCGTATAGTTCATGGGTTAGTTTAAACGTATTCGGTCGAGCCCACATGCATATTTAGCTAAACAGTCATTGTTGGGCCAACCTAGCTGGTTCCTGTGTTGGTTTCCTTATTTTGTAAGATTTTAACGGTAACATGTTTATTTTGAAATTATACTAAATAAAAAATTATTAAACTGTTTGATTATTTTATGTCAAACTTTAAAGGATATAAGTGAAATATACGTAGTTATTATGTGTGCATGTCTATATATATTTATTTCTTTTAATACGTAGGTTTATATTAGGGGTATGTACAGTCCGGTCCGGTTTTTGAAAATGTTCATATACGGTTTTTTCTGTTTTAGTAACGGTTCGGTTTGGTTTTTTCAGTTTTTGGAACATAATTTCATAAGATTTAAAAATAAAACTTATAATCCAAGATTTAAGAATATTTCTTAAATGTTTATATTTATGTTAATATATTAACCTTTTAAATTAATATTGTTCACATAAACCGAACATTCTAAATGACTTCATGTTTCCAAAGTTTTTATTAAGCTTTGCCACTCTCTAACACAAATATCAAATTCATATCGTTTTAAACATGACCCGTAGAAAGTAGCCAAATGCAAGTGCACAAATTGTTGTCCCCATCATGGATGAAGTGGGAGGCAGCTATTTATAAAGCAAGAAGTAGATAGATATATCAGCTTTTATGGAACAAACCATGTGGTACCTAGAAAGTCACCAAACCCCTTTGCTTTGCTGCAACTTCCATCCCTTCGCCCATCGCCCTGATTGGGGCAGTTGAGTATGTTGGATCTCAATGGACCCACACCATATATACATACAACCACTAACTATTAATTTACGTCATAAATCTATTATATATTTATGGCTCTTCATATCTACGCACCTCCTCACTTATCTATACACCCTAACACATTCATATAAGGCGTATGGTATCATACGCCCCATATAGCTTTCCCTTTATTGACTTTTGTGTCAGCAATCATTGGACGTCAGATCAATCAACCTATTTATTTATAGAAGAAACTATGGTTTTTCTTGGTTGGCACGTTTATTTTCAAAAATTTTAAAGGTTCAGTATACGACATGGAAATGTTACGAGTTATACTTTGTAAAAAACGTTACAAAGTACTTTTTAACAACATACACATGTTTTTTATTTTAAATATCTTACAAACAACTTATACGTTTAACAATTAGTAAATAATACGACATTTTAGATGTTTGTTGTTTATTATTAACATATTTAACAAGTTTAACAAAATTTTAAGCAACAAACCAAATCACATCAAGACAACCATACTAAAAATAACAATACACAACCAACATCCATTACTAACATGATTCGAGTTCGTACATAAAAAAAAAACAAACTAAAACATACATTAAAAACTAAATAAACCTCCAACCAACCATCCTAACCCTCACCCTCATCGTCCCTATCTGAATCATGTGCTGGCGGTGGTAAATCGGGCAACGAGTTGACACCCTCTCAGTGCAACCTCTCCATCTCTCGGTCAACCAGCCACCCACATAACTGCTCGACATGGGAGAGCCGACAAGCAGTGGATCGGATCTGCCGCTGCGTCCGAGCAGGCAACCTAACAGCTCGGTAAACGGGTCGAGGAGGCTAAGGCGGCTGCGGGACGGGATCGGGATAGGGAGGGGAATCAGGCTCCGCATCGGGCACAACCTCAACCTCAGCAGCCACAAGCGGTATCGGCTGTCATCGAAAATGTTCCAAGACATTGTACTACGTTAAATTTGGTGATCAAAAGGTGAGTTTTCGGATGATATTTTTTGAGTTTGAATAAAACTTTGAAGAACAGACGGGTGCTCATGCAATGAAATACTACAACCATATAGGGCGTATGGCTACATACTCCACATATGGGTACAATGTCACCTCCCAAGAAACACGAGTTTTTGTCAACGAAACAAGCCAAATAAGGCCTATACACCGCGTATGGTATCATAGGAGGCGTACACAGGTATGAGGTCACATATCTGACATAAAAAGTTGTGCCTATATGCCTCGTATGAGGTAATATGAGACATATGACCTACATATGGGGTGTATGGTATCACATGAAGCGTATATAGGTACGAGGTAACATCTCTGACATAGAAACTTGTGCCTAGTACTTCTATATGCCTCGTATGAGGTCATATGAAGCGTATATAAAGCATATGGGGCGTGTGGTATCATACGCCCCATATAGACCCCCTCTGACCACACAGATTCCAAGGTTGACTAATCATATGGGGCGTATGGTATCATACGCCCCATATAGACCCTCTCTGACCACACAGATTCCAAGGTTGACTAATCATATGGTGCGTATGGTATTATACGCCCCATATAGACCCTTTTTAACCACACAGATTCCAAGGTGAACTACATTTAATGCTTAAAGTTAAACTATATGAGGCATGTGGTTTCATACGCCCCATATACGGGGTGTGTAGATAAAAATGGGGGGGGGGGTGGGGGGGGGGGGGGTTGTAGTTACATGACCCATATTTATCAAACCTTATCACTTTCTTTTAATTTACCATTTGAAATTGAATCTAAATAAATAAAGTTATGGTTCCACCACAACATATATGTCGAACCCAAATCCTTCCAAACCCGTAATTATTAATAGTTTGGGATGTTATAAACCGTTAAAACCAATCTTAGCATCTAAGCCAAAGAAGTCAGTCAGTTTAAGGTTAGGTGGTTCGACTTTGGTATGGAACTTGGAATTGCTTGTGTATAGGGCTGCAAACAAACTAACTTTGTTTAATAAATGAACGAACACGTTTATTAAATGAACATGACAAAAAAATTTCGTTCGTTTAGTTAATTGAACGAGCATGAACATAAGTTGCGTTCGTTCATTTATGTTCGTAAACATTTAGTAACGTGTTTGTTATGTTCGTTTATATCGGTTTCTGTTCGTTTCTTTTGGTGTTTTTATTTTTATTATTACCGAATGTCCTAAATATATAGACAAATGTAACTACAAACCCTATATTGGTTTATTCAACAAAGCGCCATTCCAGTTTAAGATGGGAAGTTTGTCTAAGATGGGAACTTTGTTTATTGTGACACTATTTTGTTTATCAAGATTATGTTAAGTACTCAAGTGAGAAGCCGATTTTATTCGAACTTTAATATATGTCTGTTTATGTTAATGAACGTTTGTTTGTGTTCATTTCCGTTCATAAACCCTTGCCTGTGTTCATGAACGTTCGTGTGTGTTCGTTAACTAAAATTAACAAACGAATACGAACAAAAAATCCTGTTCGGTAAGTGTTGATGAACTTTTCGTAAACTCGTGTATTTCCTTAACAAACGAACATGAAAAAGACCTTGTTCGTTTTCTTTCGGTTCATTTGTAGCCCTACTTTTGTAAATCAAACAGGTATTTAACATAATTTATTTATATGTATATTTGGGAATTATCTTTTTTATTTTAAAATTTTAAATACGAACTAAAGATTGTAAAAAAAATAATAATACAAAAATTGCATCGACCAATGGGGTGGTGGTTCATTAGCAAAGGCAAAGCCTTTAAACACCTAGGTTGTGGGAGGTATTGGGTTCAAGTCTCAATGACCACAGGATTAAAAAAGAAATTAACCTTTCAAAAAAAAAAAATATTGCATCGAACTGTAAAACCCGCTAAAACCGGTCGTTCTTGACGACCCACTCAACCTGATTTTGTAGCTTTTTGAAGCTGTGAAATTAGTTGATCAATCAAACAGTAAAAACGTAGATAACAACAAATGAAACCAAATCAAGTTCTAAAACAAAGATGTCAATGTGTTCAATACTCTATGTATATATCATTGTGTGATCTCAATGGTGTGTGGGGCCTAGATGATGGTCGTGATGTGCAACAAGAATGCGTTGTCCACCATGACACAACACATGCTTGTATTTTTGCGTGTGTTTTGACTATATTAATAATTTCATCTCGTATTACACATAAGAAAAGCCCATATAAAGCTATCTAAGGGGGCCGGGGCGTTCACGGTTACAATTATCGGGCACTCATACCCGATTGGCAACACCACTTCCGACCACTCGAGTAGAGGTCATCAGATGGTGTTTATTGATAAGCATGTGTGTAACGGTCATAATTAGAGCTATTGAACTTAAAAAAGAAAAACAAAGTTGGAATTTTAAAACTCAATATATACCACATTTAATTTTTTTTTTCACAATTTTATCCTCATTTCTCATCTATACATCATATTTTTATACTTCTAACGCTGTGTTCCCGAGTTAACTTAACGAGAGAAAAGAAAGGAAATGAAAGGAAAGAAAATTTTGATTGTGTTCTTGAGTTTCATTTATGGAAGGAAAAGAAAGGAAAACAAAAATGTTTTTAAGGAAGGAAAAGAAAGGAAATGGAAGGAAAACTAGGTCAAATCCTTTTTAGTTTAGTTTTCCTTCGATTTGGAAGGAAACGGAAGGAAAGGATATGCATCATTTCTTTTCTTTTCCTTTCCTTCCGTTCTTTTCCTTTCTTTTTCCTCCTCAAGTAAACTCGGGAACAGAGCGTTAGAGTATACATTCCCTCGCTCGAGGTGGGTCAGGGGTTTTATCAAAGTGAGCATTCGAGGGTGAGTTTCCTCTATAATGATGGCGGGCCAGGTCGTTAGCTTTATTTGCGTTCGTAGGGCGTGAGTGACCTTTCACCAATTGGTTTATCCTGGTAGCCGAGCTTGTATATTATTCGTTGGCCGTTCATTAGGCATGTAATTAACTCTGTAAAATTAATAACTTTTATAATTATTAGGCATGTAATAGCTATGTCAAATAAATAACTTTTGAAAATTACTAGGCATGTGTTTGGTTGTATCAAATAAATAACTTATAAAATTATTAGGCATGTAATAACTTAAGAAGTGATTGTTTTTAACCAAGCATATTGGCTAACTCCACCATTTCTCTAAAGAAAAAAAATTCTACAAAATCACAATAATAGACCCAATTTTGTCATGTTTTTTTAATTACCTTTAAAAATCCAGTTTTGTTTTTTAATGACCAACAAATCAATCATGAGCAGTCTCGAAGTATTCACTAGACAAAGAGTACTCCAAGAGTAACCCGGGTCCACAAGTAATTTCACACCAGTTTTCGGGGAAAACCCATGAAATGAAGGCCCACTGCGGTAAAACCCGGCCCACTAGCGCTATTTTGATGCCGGTAGAACTCAAACCCCCCACGTCTTATAAGGAAAGTAAGGAGGATGCCACTCCAGTATAAGTGGATTGGACTTTAAAAATCTGGTTGCTTCACTCCTCATTTACCACTAATATATATTCTTCCATTCTTTCCCTCTTCGTCTATTCTAACCATTTCAAATCGCCAGCAACAATGTCGACAACGTACGGCACTATTCCAACCGCCTCATCCGACGACACTGAACATGGCTCAAAGGTCGAATTCCTATCACGCGCAACCGAACGCATACAAACAGGCCTCAGCACACGTAAACCATGGAAACAAATGTTCAATCCACACTCCTTTAATCTCCCACATGCATACCCTGACGCTATTTCACGTCTCAAAACAAATTTCAATTACTTCCTTATCAACTACGTCATTATCATGCTCATTATTCTCTTCCTTAGCTTGTTATGGCACCCTATTTCCTTAATCATGTTCGTTGTCTTAATGGCTGCATGGTTGTTCCTCTACTTCCTACGTGATGAGCAGCTAGTCATGTTTCATCATTCTATTGATGATCGTGTGGTTTTGGCGGTTTTATCGGTTGTTACTATCGGTTTGTTGTTGTTAACTGGAGCTACATTGAACATATTGTGTTCGGTTTTGGTTGGAGTGGTGGTTGTGGCGGTTCATGCTGCGGTTAGGAAGACGGATGACTTGTGTTTAGATGAAGATGGCCGTGAGGCGGGTGGATTTCTGGCGGTTTCTACGCAAGCGGAATGAAAGACTTAGTTTGGTATTTTTTAAAAAGGGTTAGCGGTGCAGCTTGTTTACTGTTTGCGTTTTATGTCTATCTATTACTTTATATTAGATCTTGTTTGTTATTTTTTTTAATTGATGGATGGTCAGTGACAGATGTTGCTGCCTTTTGTTTTGAAATGCATCTATTTATGTACCTGATTCGTGTAATGAAATTCGATTAAAGTTTGACAAGCTAAACTTTTTAGTAATGGACTTTTATTCGAGTTACAATAATGTGTGGGCGTGAACTTATTCGTTAAAAAAATTTGGTTTGCATCTAACTTATGTTAGACACAAAATTTTAACTTTAAAAATAAAAAGTCAACAAAAGTAATGAAAACTTGAAATCCGTTATTAGCATGGATTTGTTTCATTTGAAAACTATTAATTAAATGGAGAACTAAGAGAATAATTCTAGAACCACATATTCCTCTAAGGTATTTTTTTTTCCGCTAAATCACCTATTTTCTTGCAAGATTTTTTTTTTCATGTATGCATATATATATATATATATAGGTTTCTAAAACTACAAAAACTTGTGTTGTACATATATGTGTAAATGTGTAGAAATGATTTCACATACATGTGTAGAACGAAATATTATGGGTAGGTGCATGTTATTTTAATGTATACACATATCTATACATGTTAGAATTGAAAAGATAAGTACCATACACATATGTATAACTGAAAAATGTAATATACACATATGTATAAATGCAATATACACACATATATATAAATGTGTAATTCAGAATAGTTATCTCAGTTCTAAATTTCCCAAATGTTCTTCCAGGATCCATACCCATACGACCATACTAGCATAATATTATTTTATTTATTCCGAAGAAGAAGAAGTAGATTACAAAAACACAAAAATTTCTTTAGACAACAAAATATTGTATACTACCACCACCACTACCACCACCACCACCACCACCACCACCACTACCACCACTACCACCACTACCACCACCACCACCACCACTACAACCACCACCACCACCACTACCACCACCACCACTACCACCACCACCACCACTACCACCACCACCACCACTACCACCACCACCACCACCACCACTACAACCACCACCACCACCACCACCACCACTACCACCACCACCACTACCACCACCACCACTACCACCACCACCACTACTATCACCACCACTACCACTACCACTACCACTACTACTAATAATAATAATTTTAAATGTATTAGTAGACTCTCATTTTCGTCTCTATGGTTATAGACAATGTTAGCATATTGGATAGAACCGACTAGGGATGAGCTCGGTACCGAATCGTACCGAATAGATACTGATACCGAAAACATACGGTATAGTACCGGTATTTTAAGGTAAAATACTGAGACCCGAACCGAAAATACCAATACCAATACTAATTTTCGCCAAAACTGATACCGAGTTGATACAAAAAATTAACCGGTATCAAGATCGGTTCGATATCAGTATTTTCAGTATTTAATACTGAAATGCTATCTCTAGAACCGATAAAAAATGTAAGCACGAAGAGTTCAAATAAATAAAAAATTCTAGCTTAGTATTGTCAAATAAAAAAATTTATAATCTATAACTTATAATAAAAGAATTGAACTTTGATGATGTGTCATTCAATGAAGATCTCACCCCTCCTTGAATGTGCCACGTGGCATAATGTAGGATTTTTTAATTTTTGAGTTTTTTTAATAAATCTATATATATTATAATAATTATTTTAGGAAAAGATAAGAATTTAAAAACAAAATTAAATTTTCTCTCTAATGTTTCCTCCCATAACTTTTAAAAGTTAATATCTTTTATATACGAGATTTTTTAAAGAAAAAATTACACCAAATTAACGAGCGTTTTATTATCTTTCCAACGAGTACCATAGTGCTATATAAAAAACGGAGAAAAAAACAACTATTTTTGTAGGGTTTTGTTTTCAAATATATTTTACTTTACTAATAAATCACAAACGATAAACATAACTTCATAGGCAGAGATTCTTTTTTTTTTTTTATATTTGAATATGATAACTTATGGCAGAAATTTGTTTAAAATAAATAATAATAATAATATTATTATTATTCATTAATCATGTATTGGCAAAACATTAATTATGTTGTCATATTATATATTTTATTATGTTATATTAGATATTTCAACCCCGGGACACTCCCGGGATAAAAACTAGTTAATTAATATTGGAAAAGAAATCGCATATTCTCTGTTTTGGTTGCATTGAGTCAGTTACTCAGATTCTAGGGTTTAACTTCCGATCCTCCTCCGATCACCGTCTCCGACAAACCTTTATAACCATTTTCCGTCTCCGACGATGGCGATACACCGTCCGTACGATCCAGTATACTACACCTTCCATCCATCCCTCCAATTGACTACTCCGACCCAACGCCATTAGCACTCTCTTCGTCTCGGGTCTACCCGACGACGTCAAGCCCCGTGAGATCCACAACCTCTTCCGCCACCGCCCCGGCTTTGATTACTGCCAACTTAAGTACACCGGCCGCGGCAATCAGGTCTTATTATTATTATTATTATTATCATCACTTTCTTAATTTTATAAAAAAACGGTTATTCGTTGTCTAATGTTAAATGCATAGTGAAAATTTGAGTTTCTTTTTTCAATCCTTCAATTAGAATTAGAGCTATTTTTAGTTACTCCCTAACATTTCATCATCATAATTTAGTTAACCAACGCATAACCGACTGCCGACCATTAGGTATACTCTCACGCACCTTCATTCCACGGCCTCAAAGAAATGGTCCTCCTCCTTTAACCCCAAGTATTAAATTGATTGTGTGTGTGTGTAAAGAGTCTACCCAAGATTATTTCACGCTCGTTAACGTGTGGCTCTTTTAACGCTCTTAACGTCTAGGGGGAGTGGTATTTAACGTCCTTAACTCCATATGACATCTTTAACGCATGGGGACGTTAGAGCATTATGCCCCAAGGTCTAACAGTCAAAACCGATTAACCGAAACCGTCATAACCGATCAGGTATGGCTAACATTATATATATAACTGACATCTCGGTTATGGTTATAGTTTTTGGGCTAAAACTGACCAACACATGTGCACAGCCCTAGTTGGTGAAAGACTAAACTTTAGCCTAAAATCCTCCTAACTGACACTTTAATGATTGAATCCATCCATTTAAAAGAGAGACTGTCTTCTCATAGATAAATGCCAAGTGTTCATTAGGAGGTTATTTAGGGTAACATCTAGGGGGATACTCGATTTATCATTTTTTTAAATAAATATATGGGAAGTTAAAAGAAGGTTATTGACTTATTGTTGTTGTTGTCACTTGCAGGTTGTTGCATTTGCAACTTTTGTAAATCATCCATCAGCTATTGCAGCTCTTCATGCTCTCAATGTGAGCAAATGCTTCCACTTTATTACTACTTTTACATCTGAAACTGAAACCTGCCTGGTCATATCTTGTTACTTTTCACAAGTGCTTTCTTATTTTATACACATATTTGTTGCAATATTGAATTGTTATTTTAGGGCAGCCACTCAGTTGATACTAGAGATTGTTCTTTTATAGGGTTGCAGTTAGACTTGCTATGTTATATGGAACAGATTGTTGGGTCGTCATGACGACACAGGCGCGCAAGATGGAGGTAACATAGATGAGGATGTTGAGGTGGATGTGTGGGCATAAATAGGATAAGAAATGAGGTCTTTTGGAGAGGTTAGGCAGTCGCTATTATATCGAATAAGATAACGGAGGGGAGGGGAGGGAGGTTGAGATGCTTTGGGCATGTTAGGAGGAGACAAGCAACATCCATTGTTAGAACTATAGAAAGTCTCATTGTAGATGGGAGGAGAAGTAGAGGCAAGCCGAAATTGACATGGGAGGAGCGAATTAGAAAGGATATGCTAGACTTACACTTCTCTAGGACATGGTAGACGATAGGAGTTTGTGGAGACGTAGGGTTAAGGTTAAGGACTTTTGTGGGCTGTTACCTTTTAGTATTACTTTATTGTCTTAGGAGATTAGTGTTTTTTTGTTTATTGTCTTAAGAGCGATTATGCATATTATCACTTGTATAATGTGTTATTTGTTTCATAGCTTACTAAGAATATTTTTAGTACAATATGTTTCTCAAATATCTTTTGTCTAGCTGTGTGCATATGTGTTTTTCTATGACTCTTATATATGGAAATGTCTTTGGAGCCGGGGGTCTCACTGGAAGCAGTCTTTTGGTCCCTTGAGATAGAGGTAAGGTGTGCCTACATGGCTACATTACACCTTCCTCAGGGCTCAGACCCTACGAATAGCTGTAATGGCTATGGGTATGATTGATTGATTGAATGTTCTTTTTAGTGCAAGATTTGATGATTTAAGCTATAATGTTTTAAAATGATGGATACTCAATGATGTCTATATGACTTGATTCTTTTTATTGAAATCTTGTTTTTTGAAGTTCTGATGGAAACAGGGGTCCAGTGAGTCAACCACATAAAGTCTTTTAGAGTGATGACTTTATTAATTTTGAGTTTATTGTTCATTCCAGCATTGTTAATTTTCAGGGTGTAAAGTTTGACCCTCAGACTGGTTCTACCTTCATATCGAACTTGCAAGGTCAAACTCCAGAAGAAAGAACAAGCCAGGTATGCATTTGTGTGGATTATGTTATAATACTTACAATTCCGATAATTTTTTAGCATTTGTTACGTTCTTTGTCCAGACAAGCCCTCTTTTCCTTTAGCGGTGACTGTTGAACTGCTTGATAAATGCAGGACCTGGGGCTTATGTCGTCATTGATAAGAGATCCACAGCTACTAAAGATGATCAACAATCTAGTGATGATGGTAATAACTTATTAGAGTTATGTTGCTTTCAGATGTTCATTTTATAGAATATTTTTACAAAAGTGGCATTTCCTGCTCATTTTTCTGCTTGTTTATCTGCTTTGGTTACCTCAAGGCAAAAATATAATTTTTAAGCCATTGCATTTTCTTGGTACATTTGATAAATTAAAAGTTGTCTATTTTCTTGTCCCCCATTGGGACGATTATAGGTTTTATTTTAATGATTACTCAAATGGGATATCGTCTTTAACGTCAAGTCCACATAATGACCCGAATGCTATAAGAAGTCCACACAAGAACTGATAAAGTGATAAGGGACAGGAAGTTATCTTTTAATGAATCTGATGTTGAAAAAAGGTTACAGTGACTAAAATGTGACGAATGTAAACTGTAAAAGTACTTTGGTATTATATTAAAAAAAATCCGAGGAAAAACTGAAATAAAAGAACAAATGAAACCCAACAACATCTCTCTAGCAATTGGTAGCTTTTTTGTATATGATGTCCATATCGTAATTGAGGGAAATTACACACCTCAAGTTTCCATTGTTTTTGGGGGTGTGATTACTTGCTAATGCTGCTTATTACCATTTGAAATAATCAACTTAGGCGCTGTTTGGTAAGCCTCCTAATGAGGCTCTAAACCATCAACGCCGAATGATTCAGCATTCAGCGCGTTTGTTTCAGCTTCTGAATGGAATGGTTAAGGCTGAACCACTAAAGTTGGATGTTGCTGAAGCATTAAGCATTGAGCTAGGCTGAACCTTAATGAGACTCTCCTACCAATGTGGACAGGAAAACTAACCATTAAGAGGTCTAACTTATTGATTCAACACTTAACCATTCAGACCTCTTAACATTCAACACTTAATCAACCAAACAACCCCTTAAACAGCTTTCACAACAGCCTATTTCACCCAAATAATCAGAATATCGATTTGGGTAATCTTAAAGATTTCGAACACACTCAAAACAGCTTAATGTGACATCAAAACACAATAAGCATATACACATTTTTATACTCATGCATATTTTTATACTCTCAGGAGACAGTGAAACTGAAGAACCATCCGAGCCAATAAAGATGCTTCCACAAAGAGGTTGACTGCTTTATAAAGAGCACAAATTTGTTTTGATTATCAAATGAATTCTTAGCTATTGTAATTGTGTACAAAATAGAACTCAGAATGATTGCAAATGACTAATTCAGCTTTTATGTTTAACTAACAGTGACGAAGAGACAGCTGGGGATCCTGAAAATACCGAAGATGCAGAAAATGTAAAAGTGGGTACTGGGTAACTGCTCTTTTATATACCTTAGTCCCAAATCTTTGCCCCTGCACCAGCCATTCTTTCTTTGACACATGCAATAATAAACGAAAATATGTTACATGTCACAGTGAGAAAAAAATAGAAGGTTAACCATATTCAGTCATATTATCGCCCACTTCTGGTATAATATTTTCAATAATAACATTCTTTTACTTTAAAAGCATAGCGTTTACGTAGTAAATATCCAAGTCCTTCCATTTTCATGCAACTGTTTCTTGTTGACAGTAGAAGCTAGAAAGTTATTTGTTATTTAACTATGCAATTATGTTTGATTGATCTGCTACTTACAGGGAGCAGACAGAAAATACAGTCGATGGAGCATGTTCAACTTTGTTTATTGCAAATTTAGGTCCTACCTGCACGGAATCTGAGCTTAAACCTGTTCTTTCTAGGTAACATCAGCTAGATATTTGAATTTCTTGCCATTAAAAAGATCGATTTCTTAATTCTACCTCTGCCCTAAAATTCTTTTCCACATTTTTATTTTGTTCTAACATAATTGTCCACTTCCATTACTGAATAGTTATAATTTGGGATGATGCATAAAGAGGCACCCAACTTTTCAACCTTTATCCATTAAGGCCTCCCAAGCATGCAGCATGTATCCATTTTAGTTTAAACCAAATCATTCCATAAATATGCTGATTGACAGAAGAGTTTTTTTGCCTGTCTAGTATTTTTTTACTTAGTGGAGTAGAAAAGGTGAACACTTGTTTTTTGTTCAAAAATTTAAGGGTTCCAGCCTTTTTTTTTCCCTTGGGATCTGGTACAAAGAATTCAAATACATATCTGGGATGCCTTAAAAGTAGTTTCAGTAGTTGAACCTTGGACGGCCTTATAATTATTCCATTCTATGCTTAATAACTTTTATTACAAATTTTGCATGTTTCTCAAGCCATTTTATCTAAAATTCAAAAAGGGTAAAATTGGCAATTTCCTGATTATACAGCTTCAAATGTTCTCATCTTAAGTTGTGTTTCATCTGTTTGTGACAATTATTTTGGGATATTTGCAGTCTATGGTACTGACCTCTATGCATTTTGGTTATAGATACCCGGGGTTTAACACACTCAAGGTTCGTAATAGAGGTGGAATGCCTGTTGCATTTGCTGATTATGAGGTACATAATTAGTTTTAGTTATTGCTATGGGGATCTCAATTAACTGTATATGATATTATCGGTTCTATCTGAGTTGTTGATGTCTACCTTAAGTTAGAGGTGGGAATTTTAATCCGTTTACGTATAAATTGGTTCAGTTTGAGTTATGTTATATCTCTAACATGTTAACCACCAAAAGTGTATTTCAGTGCATAAAACCTCCTAAGTAAATATATTAAAAAAGTGTAGTAAAATAATTGTAACTACTTTTGACATACTAATTGTAACCCATATATTAAACTTACTTTCGAAGTAATTTTATTTTTTTCTCATAAAATAATAGACAACTGAGGGTTTTTTTCTTCCCATAAAGTGTTAGAACATTTTGCATTTTCTTCTTTATGTATTTGTCCAGATTTGCTAAAAATGAATCAAATACATATTTGGTGGCCTATAAAGTAATTTCAAACTTTCAATAAACAGATTGCTTCCATCTAAAACCTGACCCATGTGTTTAGGGCAAAATGCAATCCAACCCATATGACCCATCTGTATTGCCATCTCAACCAGTTCACCTTGAATATTCTGTTTCGATTTCCCCAAAACTTTTAACTTTCTTTGTTAAACGATCAACAAATGATGCACCGTTGGAGAGACTAATATTTTGACAAAATATGTTACTTTTTATAGACATCTCAAAACTATTGCAACTATATGTCATATAGGCTAATCTTAAATTTACCGATAGTCTATCTCCCAGAGAATATATTCCCAGTTTGTAGAAATACCATGAATTAAACATATTATAATCAGGTCTTGTTTGGCAGGAGGTAGAGCAAGCTACTGATGTTATGAATGCCCTTCAGGGAAGCACGCTGCCATCATCAGATCGTGGAGGCATTGCATATAGAGTAAGGGTTCTTATTTTTTTTTTTAACATCTTATTCTTGATGTGTAGGATTTGATGTCTGCATCTGCATGTGAATATTTTTACATACAAACATTTGGTTGTATATATTCTTTTGTGGTTTTTGTAGGTATGCAAGGTCGAAAATGAGAAAGCGTTGAAGTGAATCGTTTTTGAGCTGAACCTTGATCTTGAGCCTGAAGCCGGATCTCTCTCATCGTTTTCATTTGTGTTAGAGTGTAAGAAAAAAGAGTGGGTTTGTTGTTAATAAAGTTGCTATAGGGTTCCGATGTATCAATTGATATTGCTTAATTATCAATATATTTTCTGGACGACGGTGATGTTTTTGGAAGAAATTTGTTTCTAAGGGTACAAAATAAGAAGAAATATGAACAACATTATTTCCTACCAAATATTGGTAAATAGTGTTGCCCTGTTTGTTTTCTCACCATATCCATTTTTCATACAAACACAAATATAAAATTGGAATTCCATTTGAAAACTGAATCAAAAATCGATCTAGATACTAATCCTTTTTTTTGTTTTTTTTTCTTTCTTTCGTGAGTCCAGTTAAATAACGAGCCCTAAAGTAAATAAAACTATTAGTAATGGTAGGCCTGTAAACGAACCGAACGAACACGAACGCAGGCGTGTTCGTGTTTGTTCATTTAACTTTAACCGAACACGAACACATAATCGAACACATTTTTGTGTTCGTGTTCGTTCATTAAGAAATTTGTCGTGTTCGTGTTCGTTTATGTTCGTTTATGTTCGTTCATTTAAACCTAAACGAACAGTTCATGAACATAAACGAACACAAATGATCAATATAAACGAACACAAATGAACATAAACGAACACAAATGAACATAAACGAACACAAACAAAAACAAGTTAATAATGATTCATGAACATAAATGAATGTTAGGGTTAGGGTGGAGAGCGGTTGTGAAGTGTGGGGCTCTGAAGTGTGGAGAGCGGCTAATAAGTGATATGTTTAGAATGTTAGGATTAGGGTTAAGTTTTTAAACATATGAATTAAGGTTACTTAACAAAAGGAAATAAATCTAAGTTTAATTAAACAAACATAAATGAAGGAACATAAACGAACGTTCATGAACATAAATGAACGAACACAACGTGTGTTCATGTTCGTTCATTTATTTAAATAAACGCACATAAACGAACTTCCCGCCGAACAGTTCACGAACAGTTCATGAACGTTTGGTTCATTTACAGGCTTAAGTAATGGTTTGGTTTCATGATTGTTCCGTTGCGCCTTATTTTTCAAAAATGAAAAATAAATCAAGAAAGAATGAAAAAACAAAGCTTTCAAAATTTTATGAAATCATAAATCAAGTTATTTCAAATAACTAGGTATCCACTAATTACACTATATTAATTATCAAACGTTTTGAACAGTGATTCTGATTCTCGGTTTTGTGCGAATAAGTATGATTAGTTATTAAATCTGATAAGATGTTATGGCAGTAGCTTGGTGGTGAAACGGTTTTACTTGATATTGAGATGTTGCGGGTTCGAATCCCGGGTTATACGGTTTTTTGTTAAAAAAATTTCAACAGATTGGTTTCTTTAACACGTGGCAGGCAAGGAGGATATGCATTTCTTTTCCACTAAGTCATTTATATTGCTATTTTATATTAACAGATATATATAGAGGCTGCATGTTATAATTCTTCCTCTTCCTCACTTTTATTTCTTCTGCTTTGCTTGGCGATTAGAAGGTGGTAACAAATTTTTTTTTTCTTAACATCTGATTTGTCACATTTGAAGGCTTATTTGGTTTTGTAGTGTCATAAATTGCTTTGTAATGTTGTTATATGTGTGAATATTGAAATCTAGGTTATTCTTTGTAGGAGCTGTTGATTGTACTTTCGTTTCGTTATCTGTTGAATTTGAAGGTTTTGGTGTAAAAGAAGAAAAGATGTGGGGATTTTAAGGCAGAAAATCGGTGGACCTACCGGATTATCCTCTCAGGTAATTGAAATGGTATACCATCAATCTAAGGGTTATGTGGTGCGTTAAAAAATTCATGAGTATATAGTTCGGGTATTTGGGTATGTTGTTTCGGGTAATCGGGTCGGGTATCACCTAATCCCAGACCCGACCCAAACCCACAATTTTTTTAAACTAATCCCAAACCCGACACAATACCTGTCGGGTTACAAAAATAGTCATTTTTTTCTCCGTTTTTTATATAGCACTATGGTACTCGTTGGAAAGATAATAAAAACGCTCGTTAATTTGGTGTAATTTTTTTTCTTTAAAAAATCTCGTATATAAAAGATATTAACGTTTAAAAGTTATGGAAGGAAACATGAGAGTAAAAATAATAAAGTTTTAATATTTAGATTTAGTAGATTAGGTATTTAATAGATTAGATTAAAGATTATAATAGATTAGGTTAAATCATATTTATTCCTTTTTTTTAATTGGTTTACACTTGCCACATCACATCCTATGTGGCATCTCTCAAAGGAGAGATTGCATAAGAGTATGACATGTAGGATTAATCCCTTTGCAATATATATATACAAGTAACACAACGAAACAAATCACGATTCATAATTGGGATATTATTCACCAGTTATATATACTAAACGGTAACAAATCTAAACCCTAAATAAGTTATGCTTAAATTTAACAACAGCTAATCAACAAACATAAGAGCTAACAAAATCATATAATGTTTTTAGCACAATCAAAGAGCCAATTTAAAAAGAAAACGCAAAAAAATAAACAAATTTAATCTAACCAGTTTATAAATACCATTCATCTAATCAAACACAAAGATCAATCATTAGCAAAGAATGAAGCCTGTAGCTTACCACATACTACCTCGTGATCGTTCGAACTTAATATAACAGAAAATAAGTTGTTTCAAAGTAGGATTTATAGGGATATTCACATTGTTCCTACCTCAATAATAATAAAAAAAGATGACCACCCTAAAATAATAATAATATAAGAATAATAATAATAAAAGATGACCACATAAACATGACTTAGGTTGTCGATTAATAAAATTAGGGTTTAGGGTTCATAAAGATACATACATACCAGTAGAGTCAGATTGAGGAGGGAGAGAATGAGCGACGAGATTGATTAAGGTTACGGGGGTGGAGAAGTGGTGGAACAGAATGAGAGGAAGGGATGGGATGGATTTTTAGGGTTTGCGATTAATTAGCAGATAAAGAGGAGGGAGAAAAGAATGAAGATGAAGGGAAAGATATAAAAGGGGGTGGAGATTATATGGAATATTTTAAATTTATTATAAAACCAAAAAAATTAAAAACATCAAAACTTTTACATTAAGATGCCACGTGGCGATTTCAAGGGGGATTGAATGAACCAATGGACGCCACGTCAGCAAAAGGGCTTTGTTTTATATATATATATATATATATATATAGATACTAGCTTATACCCCGGGAGCGTCCGGGTTGAAAAATCTAATATGATGTAATAAAATATTCAATATATAATTTGCATAAGAAAAACTCAACCAAATACGGTTGCAAAGAAAAAAAACTACAATTTCGATTGTTACCGTATCCCTAACCGCCTAATACGTTACCATCTCAATTATGTTGGTCCCCTATGGATTTTGATTCATATATTAGCCACCACTAATTACAACAGAATACCAGTACATCTAAGTACTATATTTTTTAAAGTCATGTATAAACAACATCGAATTAAGTAATGATTACCTGCCTAACTGTAAGCAATACCTACTTCATATTTATACCAACCTTGTAAGTTGTAACTAAGTTTGGATTTCTAGTTGTCAAAAAAATGGTGTTAGTATTTTTATTTTTGGTATATTAGTTGACCTGGCACGGCCCGCGATGGGCCATCTGATGGAAATTTATTTCATTGCGATAGATAAACGACCTGTATAAGCTAATAGATAAACTGCCTCTTGTTTCTTTAACTCGACAATCTTTCCAACATGAGCTCCCTGAAGTGCTACCAGATATCTACTTCCTTGACCAATTGGCCACAAAATAATTTAATCCAAAATTTAAAGTTACATAATCAGTCTATCACTGACTACTTGTTTTTTGTGGGGTACTCTGCGTGAGATTGGAACCAACTGTTTGATGAGATTGCCGATGGATCATGGGATTTAATTAATGGAACAATGCGGCAGTTTGATTGGCCTATGACATGATGCCAATTGGATTGACTAATTCTCAACTGAGGTTCAACATACACAATATTTTCATGTTAATTGGCAACTTGTTACATCAATGAGCTGTACATAAGATCAAGTTATTTCCATCAATTTCTTTTCCTTCTGGGATGGGGCGTAGATTACTTTTTGTCTTCAGGACCTTTGATTCATTTTAATAGACAGATCTAAAAATTTGGGATATTACTTGTCATCCTTCGTTCCAATAGTTGTTTGAAAGTCATATATTGTTTCTGTTTAGTGTAGTTAATTAGCACCCAGAAACACATAATCTAACAACTATTAATCAACTTCGGGGTGCACATAACATCCATTAAACAAATTAAAAACAGTAAGAAACAAATTATTTTCATTTTTCATTACCTAACAAAAGCAATATAGAGCCAACCCCAAGAAAAAAGTGTCCTAATTAATCGTCATCTTCGTCGTCATCGTCGTCATCTGTGAGCGTTCCATGGACCCCGAAAACTGATCCAAAGGACCAATTTTCTTATTGCTCTTCAACCTCAGCAACCCGTACAACTTCTTAATCTCTTTCACAACAGACACACTACATCTACTATCCATCACAAACACCCTTGACGTTTCCGCCATTGATGACTTATCTTACACTCCATCATGATGCTGCACCCGTATCCCGCTCGATAACAACCTAGCCTCACCATTAATCTGCAAGCCATAATAACCGACTTCAACGCGTGGCGAGCCACGGTTTGATATCATCATCTCGCTATCACCGCAGGACTCATTGTTGCACCAGCGTTAAAGATATCTTCCACTTGTGCAAACAGCTTATGATCCTTTAGTCCTAAACAATTATTAGCTAAAGTCTTAAATGAATTAAAGTTACACAACGAAAAATATATATGCACACCGATTCTTCCCAGTCTTAAAACAAGTGAATTGATCTTCTTATTATTCATCGTAAACACCATAAAATCCAATATCCCTGATAAGCTAACACTTGTTGAACTCGATGTTATAAGTCGATCAAGATCTTCAACAACGATTATTGATTTCCTTGTGGTTTGTAACAGAAGCAGTTTACCACTGTTGTTGTTGTCCAATGGATAATGACCACATGTTGTTGAAATCAACGATTGTTTAATAAGTTGTTGAATTTGGAGGAGAAATCGTAGATGCAGAGAATGGAGGCAAGGAGAAGATGTGTTAGGGTTTGTGTGATGGTGTTTTTTTTAGCTTAAATACCAATTGCCACATGGGATGACACATGGCACACTCAAGGGGGAGAATGCCTCATTGAGTGCCATGTCATCAAAAATGTTTTGGTTTATGATATGTATAGATATATATATATATATTTTATATTAACAGATATATATAGAGGCTGCATGTTATAATTCTTCTTCACTTTTATTTCTTCTGCTTTGCTCGGCGATTAGAAGGTGGTAACAAAATTTTTTTTTCTTAACATCTGATTTGTCACATTTGAAGGCTTATTTGGTTTTGTAGTGTCATAAATTGCTTTGTAATGTTGTTATATGTGTGAATATTGAAATCTAGGTTATTCTTTGTAGGAGCTGTTGATTGTACTTTCGTTTCGTTATCTGTTGAATTTGAAGGTTTTGGTGTAAAAGAAGAAAAGATGTGGGGGATTTTAAGGCAGAAAATCGGTGGACCTACCGGATTATCCTCTCAGGTAATTGAAATGGTATACCATCTGTTTCTAAAAGTAAAATTATTGTTAGGATAAAAATTGGTTGATGTTTTATGTTTATGTAGGGTTTGGGGAATCATACGGAGTTCGGTTAGAGAGTTTAAAGCTTGATTATTTTTATATTAGTTGTTCTTATTTTTTTTTACATAAGGGGCTAAAACATTATTGTATTTTTATATTAGTTCTTTTTTATTTCCATAAGGGGCTAAAACATTATTGTTGTTTCAACTTTGAAGTGTATGTATGTTTTTGGGTTTTTTATACGGCAAATGACAATTGAGGAACTTCTTGGAGCTTACCCTTCCTAAGGTCAAGGAAGGTAAAAAGACTAAGTTCAACTAAGGGGTAGTAGATCACAAAATTGGGTCTCCATTACAGGAAGAAACAAAGATCCCTTGCCAAAGTAATGAGTTTGTTTCTGAGCTTCTTCACGGTGTTCATTTGCATTTTGATAGGTTCATTGATAATCTCAAGGTACTCTTTGTTATGTAGTTCTTCAGTTCTTGCTAAATTTCGTTTGCAGAGCATGTACTCATTTGCAAAATGTATTTAGTGTTTCTGAATGAATTTGAAGCTGTACAGCCGGGTGATTTGGAGACGGCTCAACTCAGTCTAGCCCATGAGAATCAGGTTCATTTTCTTTGTTACAATCCTTAAAATCAAGAAAAGATTGTATTAATTATGTTTAGAGTTTCATCTAAATTATAATCTTGCATATGAAGTATACATGTGTGGTTAATTGCTTTCATCAATTTGTTTGCTGTTGTTATGTGACACTAGATCTAATTGGTAGCCACAATAAACTTATTTACTTCTCCAGTTTGATTCATAATTTGTGAATTGATTAACTAAAATTTTGTTATGCTTTGTTTATGGAAGATGAACTAGGGAAAAAAACACTATATGGTGGGGCACTGCAGTGAATGCGCATTGGCCGATTTCATGATGACGGTGTCGGATGTGGGCCGTTGCTGCTACGGTTCTACCTAAGGTAAAGATTTTCATTAGTCACCGTCTCATTTTTTTTGTTTTATTCACATGAATTTTGTATCTTAATCACAAAGATATGAAAGTTTCACAACTTCTTAACCTCTTCGGTTTTTTGCAACTTCATACACAAAGAATCTCCAAATTTTGTATGGATATTTCTCCCGAATATATTAAGGATTAATACATGTTTCATTCTAGGATGCTATATCTAAATGGTCTCTTATAAGGCCTTTATTCTTTGCTTAAGCAGGTCGGGTCAGGTCGATGTCCATGTATATTGTTATGGTTCTAAACAAATTGGGTCGTGTCGGGTTGGTGTCAAAGTGTATATTTTTATGTGCCTAATGAGTCAAATTGTTGTCAATGTGTATTTTACTGGGTCTAAACGGGTCGTGGCGGGGTGGTGTAGAAAAGGTAGATTTTATGGGTGTAAGCCGTCTTAGGTTGATATCGCACCGTCTCTAACTAATGTCACATTTTCTCAGTAACATTTGGCTAATGAATTTGAACTCGGGTTGAGGGAAAAAACAATTAACGCTTACTTTTGGGACACTGCAGGGCATGGGAGATACAGATCTATTACCTAGTCTTATTTATCATGGTGCAGTTAGCGTCCTACTTTTGTATGACATAACCAAGAGACAACTTTTGACGATGTCTAGAGGTGGTAGAGTAAGCTTAGAGCTAATGCCTACTCTAACATTGATGTAATAGGTGGGTCTCACACTTTACTCGCTCACAGTTTTATTATTAGCTATAGAATTATATAACGCCATCGGTTTGTTCATAGTAAGTAGCAAGTATTCTTCAAAATCTGGCGTCGTAGTGTTGTGGACGATGTTTTGTTTTGTTCATATGTCACAAGTGGCCTAGCAAAAGGCCCGTTTCCTGTCAACACGTATTCGTTTTGTTTGTTTATATATAATGTATGGGACAAATGACTACAATCAGTGTGTCCACTGTAAGTAGCATGCATAACGGTTTAGCGTTCAGCTACCACAAAAATTTTCACGCCCTATCATTTTGTTTGCACGTTGAGCAAATTTTGTTCTTTGCTGCATTTAGACATGAACCTCTGAATTTTTTATTTGAACTTTTGGGCATAATTTGTTTTTCGATTATTAGTTATTAGATACAGTGTTTTATAAAGAAATCATTTACTTAGAAATGTGTTATGAGCATGTATTTCTATATGCCTTTGTTCTTTGATGATCTATTGATCTTTGTTATTGTGTGTGTGCATGCCTAACTTTTGTTGATCCACTTCAATATGACAATGTAACAATGAACATACAATATAACAACGAACATTGTGTTTGCGATCAGTGGCGATGCTTGAGAATTCCGACCGGGGGTCTGAAGTCACCGGATCACGAGGGGTTGAAACCGTATATACCAAAAAAATTATACGTATACTATATAAACGGAACTTCTGAGCAAAAATTTCGGGCGATCGGGTGACCCCCCCACATGAAGCTCCACCACTGTTTGCGATTGTACCGGAGGCCTTTTAACTCTTCAAGTAAATTTGCCGGAAACCTTCTTCACTGAGTAATCTCTGTTAGCCATGTACACGATGATTTGTTATGTACTGATCTGTAAATTTTTCATTGATTGCAATAACTTCAAGTAGTTCTTGCCTTTGTTACATCAGTCGTTGCCAAGGTATGCAATCTGGGTTGATATATCTAATGTTGTATATGGAATTGTTGAAGTTATATGACATGCCTCCCCGATATTCGATAACTTTTGTTTTTTTTATACATTGGCATTTGTTCGAGTTGTAATGCATATATTGCATTTGCTTGAGATATTGTTAATGGTTTATGTTTGTAATTAAATGTTTACTTATTTTATGTTTAGATTCTCTTCTCTTTAAAAATGTTTACTAACACATGGTGTATTAACTATGTTGTGTGCCAACCTTTACAACTTTAATTCCATGTATCGGAAAAGTATCGTAAACATGTTAATTATGGCTTACATATGTGGAACACGGGTTGAAACAATCGCGCAACGCGCGATGCCAGAAACCCACTAGTTTCACATAATTTTCAAAAAGGCAATACAAATAGGTAAATACTTAAAAAAATAAATGACAAATTACAGGTGTTATTAAGATCAGAAATATAAAATTTTAAAAGCTTACATATGGGGTTGACTAGTAATGAAATAGTGAATATGAAATGGGTTTAGCCCATTTTGTTTTATATTAATTCACTTATAGGTTAAAATATATTTGATAGTATTTATGTGTGTGTATATATATATAATATGAAGTAATAAAAAACAAACGGTCTGTTCCGGTTTTATATGGTTGGTTTTCGATATAAACCGTAAACCAAACCGTTTGCTACGGTTTGAAAATTTTGAAACTGATCAACCGAAAGATAAGTAAAAAAACCGACTGTGAAACCAAATTGATGACCGGTTTGGGTGGTTTCACCAATTGAAACCAAACCGTGAAAACCCCTAGCTGATGATAAGATTTAAGAAGGTTGAGATGTAGGTAAATGTTACCTCTATCCTTAAGGATAGAGAGATTACTCTAGAGATAGACCCGTATTTCTACCACAAATAGCACTAAATATAGTAATAGAAAACTACTATAAAGAAGAGAAGTGGTTAAAGCATAACATAGTAGAGCTAAGTTAGTATAAACATAAAATTCAAACACAAGACAATCAACTCAATTTACACTTAAAGTTTACTAATGTGTAAAAAATCTACGCCCTCTAAAACAATTAAACTATTCCCGAAAAGTCTTAAACCTTAATAATATATTTCCATCACACCCCCTTCACCCCTACCACATCGTGTAGTCTTATGGTGTTTTAATTTACAGCTAACAAAAGAAAAGATATATGGTGTTTTATCCATATTTGACTAATTGCTTCAGTTACTCTTATATCCTTCACCCCTAATTTTAATGATCACATGTCACATGCCAAAAATTTAACCCTTTGTATATGAACCTTTACATATGCGTTGTTGGAGAAATTTTCAACGATAGCTTGTTCATTTTCCTCAGCAACAGGTTGTTCAGCTTAATCATCCACAAGATAATTTTCAGGAATTGGATCATTAAAGAAGAAGTGTTGCTGTTCATCCACAAGATAATCTTCAGGAATTGGATCATTAATCATCCACGAGATTCATCCTTTAGGTTTTAAAACTTTGCACCCTTTGTCCTTTGGCACCAACTTGGTCAAATCATGTGCCTTTCAGAGGAGGGTAGGTTAGTAATTGTACTCATTTATTTAAAATATATTAAATAAAAAAAATTTCAAATTTTTATTTTTGAACGACCAACAAATATTTTATTTATAAAGGTTAGCAATTCGTTAATTTCAAATAAATATCCGTAGAGGTGGGTGGTGGATGGGGGGGGGGGGGGGGGGGGGGGTTTGAGAGACTTAACTCATTTGTTTATTAAATATTATAAGATTTTTTTATTAACCATTTTAAATAGTTAGGTTGAAAAAGACTAAACTACCCTTATGTGACGACATTTAACGTTAAGAAATAAGCAGGTTAGTCCTAAAGGACAAATTGTGCAAGGATTTTAAAAATAAAGGATGAATCTCATCAGTTTTAAAGTTATAGGGGCATCTATTAAAAATTGGTATAACCATAATGGACGAAGTCTGTAATTTTTACCATTTTTATTACCTTTTCAAAATTCTCGTAAAAGCAATAGTTCAACTACTTTTACATAACCATAAATAGTGAATAATCAAAACTGTATGTTAAATTTTTAAAAGCTATAAAGTATAAATTATAAAAGAAAAAAAACTTTTATCTTACTATCATAACTCTATGGGTATGTTTGACAAGAAGCTTTTAAGAAAAAGCTCCTATTTAATAAAAAGCCTTGTTTGGTTGAAAGAGCTTGAAACTTTTAGGTTATGAGAAAAAGCTCTATATTGAAAAGCTAGTAGTACTAGCATTTAAGAAAAAGCTCCTACTAGCTACAAGCTTTTAATGAGTAAATGACACAAATACCAATCCTGTTATAAAAATACAATAAAAACTTTCCTTACAAGCTTTTAATTATGCCCATTTTGGTCATTTTATACATTTTATTAAAAGTTCCAGCTACTCTGCCAAACACCATAATATATTTAAAAAGCTACAGCTACTAGCTTTCAGCTACAGCTACCAGCTTCCTGCTAGTTTCGCCAAACATACCCTATATATCTCTCTCCTTTAAAAAAACCCTAAATATTTCTCTTTGTCTAAGATGGTGTTTGAGATTGCTTTTTTAACTCCAAGTGTTGGTTGTTTGTTTTTTTCTTGTCAAAAATGTTTTTCTGTTAAAAGTGATTATTGATTTGTAACTTTTTCGAAATGAGTTTTGAAAGAGTTTTAGATTAACCTTTTTAGTGAAACAACTAATAAGTCAACAAATTGTTTTTAAATTTTTTATTAACTTATTAATGTAAAATTACCAAAAATAACATTCCTATATATTTTTTTAATTCTATATGTTCGTCCACAAATATCTATCTATTATAATAATTGAAAGCAATAAATCTTATATGACATTTAAAGAGAGCATCCTTCCCCTTGAGTTGGCATTAATTGATTTTAGGAAAAAAAATTAAAAAACAAAATTAGATTTTTCTCTCTTATGTTTCCTCCCATAATTTTTAAACGTTAATATATTTTATATACGAGATTTTTTTAAAGAAAAAAATTATACCAAATTAACAAGCGTTTTATTATCTTCCCAACGAGTACCATAGTGCTATATAAAAAACGGAGAAAAAAATACAATTTTTTTTGTGGGGTTTTGTTGATACAGGAAAAAAAACAGAAAGTGTTGAGGTAATTCATTAATCATATATAGACAAGTCACTAATTATGTCTAAACAAGTAAATATAAATTCTATTTTCAACATGTGTTAGCATTGGAGTTGTACATTGTTTTAGGTTAGGTATTAATATTAGAGTTATACATTGTTTTATGTTATATGTTAACATTAGAGTTATACATTGTTTAAGGTTAAGTGTTAACATTGGAGATACATTGTTAATTGTTTTAGAGTAGGAGCTACCCGAAGCTTTCCTGCATGTAAGTGTAAAGCGCATCAGTCTATTTCATACGTAAAACTGATATGTCTTATTAGATTTATCAACCCCGGGGCGCTCCCGAGGTATAATCTAGTTTATCACTATAATCAAAGCCGTCATTATCCATCAAATGTAAGAATCAACACCTAAGGCCAAAATAAATAATGTACAAGCATCATTATTAACAAAACATCATAGAATCTATCCATGTGGACTAACCACATTTTTTTCATTATGATAGAAATTTGCACGACCGATCATTGACAAACTCGAAACATTAATTCCCACAATATATTACATACAACAACAAAACCAACCCAAGGCATCAACAAAAACCTCTTATAGAACGTTATCTACGTACACAACATCAACGCCAACGAGTCGAAACCCCAATAAAATCGACACAAATCCCGCCGGGGTTCTGTTATTTGAACCGCCGGTGGTGGCAGCTGCCCCGGCCAACCCTCATTGAATAACTGGTCGGAGGGTACCGAATGAGGTTTAGCCTATATTGTTGATCTTGGTGGGGTTTTCTTGTCACCATCATATCGTGTTTAGATCCAAAGATCGTATACCCGTACGTTATTCAAATTATGAAAATACAACACTTTAATGGAACCAATTATTTGCAAGAATAATCGAGGTGATTGGATAAACTCTCTTTTTATGGTTTAATTATATGATACTTCAAGTATATATATATAAGTTTTGCATGGAATTACATGTGCATAAGGTCAATATCAAGTACATATAGATAGATGAAACAAATAGTTAAAGTTACGATATGTACCAAAAATCTAGAATATTGATGACGGGTTGTCTTCAAACAGAACATGTTCGTGATTTTGGTAGATACCTCTACGTGTTTATATAAGGCTCCTCTTATTTGCACCTTGTAAAAACTTATTTACACATGTCTCTGCGGGTCGTAGAGGCCTCTACGAGTCGCAGAGGGTTCTCTGCGGGTTGTAGAGGCCTCTACGGCCCGTATAGAATGTACCAATCATTGTTAATAATTGTCAATCATTGGCAATTATTGACTTTGACACCTCTGCGACCCATAGAGGCCCCTACGGGCCGCATAGTGTCACATGAATACTTTTACCTTCGTTTGGGTTGGAATGGACAATACTATATCTTCTCTGCGACCAGTAGAGGCCCTACGGGCCGTATTGATGCACATAAATACTTTTAGGTTCCTTATTTGCGTTAAAGACTTTTACTTTGTTACCATTATCGTCTTGAAATGCGTGTAAGCGGTTTTTTGTTTCCGTTGTCATCTCGATAAGCGTGTAAGGTTATAATAAACATTTATATAATAGGCTTTTACTTTGTCACCGTTATCGTCTCAGTGTTTCTCTACGACTCATAAAGACCTTTACGGGGAAGTAGAGGGAAATAAAATTAAATAAAACATAGTAGCTTACAGGAGAAGCTTTGCCACCATACAGGTCGTAGAGACCTCTGCGGGTCGTAGGGGTCCCTACGAGTCGCAGAGGCTTATAAATGCTCCCAACTACCAGATCTCTACGACCCGTATGGACCTCTACGGGCCGCAGATGGGTAATTCAATCTGAATTTTCGGTCTGTTATTCGGATACCTCGTACTTTCTAGCCCTATACGACTCGCGTAGGTCTTTACGGGTCGTATAGGGTTTAATTGCACCCAACCACCAGTCCTCTGCGGCTCGTAGAGTTCTATACGAGTCGTAGAGGTCAGCTGACAACCTGCATATGCAGTCTGGTCATTGAATGTTCAGCCTGACACATGTATACGACCCGTAGAGGCCTCTACGGGTCGTATAGGGTGGTGTTTTCAGATGACATTTATTGCTCTAACACCTCTGCAACCGTAGAGGCCTATACGGGCCGCAGAGGGCTGTACAATCCTAAAAGTGACTCCGGTGCAAATAACATAACCCTTATATAATCGTAGGATAAATGGTGGGGGTAGATTGGTAATTTTTCTTAGCCGATTATTATTATGAAGATTATTTGTATTTATCAATTGTAATTATTAAGAGATATATTTGTATAGTTTAGGCATATCTCTTTCATATTTATAGATTAGGGTTGATTGTAATTTCCCTTATATAAAGGGCTCTTCCTATTCATAATGAGATCATCAGAGAATTCCCTTATCTTATACTTTTATGGTATCAGAGCTTCGGTTCTATACCTTAGCTCTCTGATTCCTTTCCCTGTTAACAGCCGACCCTACCTTCTGTCCTTCTTCTTGTTTTCGATCAACCTCCTCTTCTCCAAACACATCCATGACCAAATCCGATGAACCCCAATCTTCCGCAGCCAACATCAAACCAAACACCCTTCACCCGGCTTACTCTGTCACAAATATTCAATAAAAATACATACCCGAGACGGTTCCACAATCACCTACTCCTCTTGGGTACAACGTTTTCAACTTCATGTCGTGGCTTACAAAGTTGCCGATCACATCGACGACACACTTGCTCCACCTGAAACAGACCCTACTTATGCTCAATGGAAAGAGCTCCATGCTATTGTCCTACAATGGATTCTGAGCACTGTGCAGGATAACATCCTCCCTCGGTCCTCCCAACAAAACTTCAGCTAGATAAGCTTGGGTCAAACTTGAGAAAATATATCTCAGTAATAAAAAGGCCCGAGCAGCTGCACTCGAGACTAGAGTCTGCAATCTCTCTCTCCGCGTATGCCTTATTGGATGATTATTGTTAACAATTACAAAGCCTCGCATCTCAACTTGCAGACATCGATCACTCGGTCTCAGATTCGCGCCTAGTTTACAGTTAGTACGTGGTCTTCCTGTTGAGTACAACACCACCGCATCTTTTATCAACAACCGAGATGCGACTGGGATCTCGCCATCTCTCTTCTCTAGGATGAAACCATTCGTATTGAAGCACAAAAAGGACACACCTCTTCTGTAATGCTCACACCGAACAACCAGAACCCCACCCCACCGTTCAACTGCGGGTCATCAACAATGGGGTCAGCAACAATCGGGTCAGCAACCTGACCCGTCTCAGAATTCTTACCAGGGAAGGGGACGTGGACGCGGCAGGAGAGGAGGCGGGGGATACAATTGAGGAGGGAGCAGCAATGGACGTACCTGGAATAATGGAAACCCACCTTTCTTTCCTAATTCACCTTTCCCTAATTGGGCTTGGTGGACCTCTCCACCCTGCCCATACCCAACACAGAACAAATGGAAGCCCAATTCAGCACCTACTTCACAAACTCCAGCCCATTACACCTCTGTTTTTATCGGCCCAACAGCCCTCTCCTCAGTTTGGGCCTCAACAGTTTGGGCCTCAACAGTTTGGGTATGATGCTTTATGTCCGTCGGACTTGAGTGCTGCCTTCGCAAACATGCAGATGAATCCTTACAACGCCTCATAGAACCAAGACACTATGGATACTGGAGCAGGGTCACATGTATCTCGCGAGGAAGGTAAAATTATTATTCCTAATTCTTTTCCTTTACATAGTTCAATTTTGGTCGGTGATGGAAATTGCATACCAATTAAAAGCTCGGGCACTGGCTTCCACACCTTACCCAACCGCACCTATATTTTACCAAATGTCCTATATAGCCCAAAAATTATTAGAAACCTTATTTCTGTCTGTCGTTTTACTCGTGATAATAATGTGTCTGTTGAATTTGATCCGTTTGGTTTTTCTTTGAAGGATCTCACCACTAACCGGACTCTCTCTCTCTCTCTCGCCACAATAGCACCGGGGACCTTTATCCTTTCACTCCACCACAACTTCCACAAGCTTCGTTTTTGAACTACTTCTCTTCCTTGGCATGACCGGCTCGGGCATCCAGGAGCTCAAGTTTTAGACATTCTAACTCGTACTTTCAATTTTTCTTGTAACAAAGACAATGTGTCTCATGTTTGCAATTCGTGTCAAATTTCTAATAGTAAAAGACTTCCATTCTATGCATCTAATACTTTTACTTTTGCACCATTTGACATTATCCATTGTGACTTATGGACCTCACCCATCACGAGTAAAACCGGATATAAATATTACATGGTACTGATCGATAATTTTTCTCACTTTACCTGGGTGTATCCTCTAAATTCAAATCTGAAGCCTTTCCCACCTTCACTAAATTTCATCAACTAACACTCACCCAATTTCACAGAAAAATTAAAACGTTTCAATGTGACCTTGGGGCGAATTTGATAATCATGCCTTCAAAAGTTTTGCATCTCACCACGCCCTATTATTTCGTTTTGTTTGCCCTCAAACCTCCTCCTAAAATGGCCGTGCTGAGCGTATGATTCGTCGTCTCAACGACATCATACGTGCTCTCCTCATACAAGCTAACCTTCCACCCATTTTTTGGGTTGAAGCCCTACACACAAGCATCCTATCTTCACAATATCCTACCCACCAAAAGACTCAACTTTTACACCCCGACATTTGCCCTTTACCTTCACCACCCTAATTACGACCATTTTCGCGTTTTCGGGTGTGCATGCTATCCCAACACCTCTACTACACAACCTCATAAACTTCACCCTCGTGCCATCCGGTGTATCTTCCTCGGTTATCCACCAGATTTTCGGGGATACCGTTGCTTTGATCCAACGACCAGGAAGGTCCACATATCGCGTCATGTGACCTTTGACGAGCACACCTTCCCCTACACCATTCCTCAAACTCCCACCACCTACACCTTCCTTGACGACTCACCCCCACCCGGTTTCACCTTTCAATCACCCACCATCCGCCCATCTCCCATTACACCCTTCCAATTCACCCACAATCCCATTGCTTCACTCTCAATCTCAGCCCACAACATCACACCCACCACCTCAGCCTTCGGCCCCACCTCCCACCAACCGGCACTCCATGACAATCATGTCCAAAGGCCGCACAACTCCCACTTCCATTAACTTAACTTCGACAACCATAACGCACCTACCAAAATTCTATGCCAGGGTCTTGCTGATATTAATTGGTTGCAAGCCATACAGGCTAAGTTTGCTGTGTTACAGGAAAATGACACTTGGGAGTTGGTTCCTCGCCCTACTGACCGCCCTGTTGTTCGTTGCATGTGGCTCTTTCGCCATAAATTTCGGTCAGGTGGGCCTTGGAACGCTACAAAGCTCGTTTGGTGGTCAATGGAAATTCTCAAACTGTTGGTATTGATTGTGAGGAAACATTTAGTCCGGTTGTCAAATCGGCCACCATACGGACAATTTTATCTTTGGCTGTTTCTCGTTCAAGGTCTATTCATCAACTAGACGTTTAAAAACGCATTTTTACACGGTCACTTGAATGTAACCGTTTACATGCATCAGCCACCGGGGTTTTTTGATAAGCGTTGCCCTCAATTTGTGTGTCGGTTGAAGAAATCATTGTAGGGCCTGAAGCAGGCACCGCGGGCATGGTATACCTGCTTTGCAACATTTATTACTTCAAAGGGTTTTAGAGGTAGTGTCTGCGATCCTTCATTATTCATTTCCCAACAAGACCCTCAAAATATCGCGTATTTATTGTTGTATGTGGATGATATTGTCTTAACTGCATCCAATGATTCATTGCTTCATGAGATTATCCAATCACTCTCTCGAGAGTTTGCTATGACGGATCTGGGCCGTCTTCACCACTTTCTTGGCATTAAAGTGGATCGGCCCAAAGATATCATTGCTCGTGCTAACATGACAGGTTGTAAACCGTGTAGCACACCGGTTGACATTTCAGCCAAGCTAAGCTAAGCGCAACTGATGGCCCCAAGTTTCGGACCCCACTCTATTTCGAAGCCTTGCTGGCGCCCTGCAATACTTGACTTTCACTCGCCCGATATATCGTACGCGGTTCAGCAAGTTTGTTTATTCATGCATGATCCACGTGATGCTCATTACGCTTTTATGAAGCGTATTATTCGCTACATACAGGGTACCACCGATTATGGGATTAGGATTGTAAAATCCAAATCTACGGACTTAGTAGCTTATTCGGATGCAGATTGGGGTGGTTGTCCTGACTCGCGAAGATCTACTAGCAGGTATTGTGTCTTTCTTGGTGATAACTTATTGTCCTGGTCCTCTAAGCGCCAACCAACAGTTTCACGATCTAGTGCAGAAGCTGAGTATCACGGGGTCGCTAATGCAGTTGCTGAAGCAACTTGGGTTCGTAATCTTCTACTGGAATTACATAATCCTCTACGCAAGGCTTCCGTGGTTTATTGTGATAATTTTTCGACTGTGTATATGTCTGACAATCCTGTGCAACATCAGCCTACCAAACACATCGAGATTGATATCCATTTTGTGCGTGAAAAAGTTCGAGTGGGTGATATTCGTGTTGTACATGTACCATCTTCTTTTCAATATGCCGACATTTTTACAAAGGGTTATCCAAACAAATGTTTCAGTGGTTTCGGTCCAGTTTGAGCGTGTGTTCCTTTCCTGTTCAAACTGGGGGGGAGTCTTAGCCGATTATTATTATGAAGATTATTTGTATTTATCAATTGTAATTATTAAGAGATATACTTGTATAGTTTAGGCATATCTCTTCCAAATTTATAGATTAGGGTTGATTGTAATTTCCCCTATATAAAGGGCTCTTCCTATTCATAATGAGATTATCAGAGAATTCCCTTATCATATACTTTTAATTTAATGTTTAAAAAGTCAATACCAATTTTAAAACCAGGTTTTATGTGTTTTAACTTTTAAAAACCACCTTTTAACATGCATCAAAAAAACAAAAAAAAAAACTTTTATCAATAAAGAACAATTTTTAATTTATTAACTTTTTTTAACTACCCCTTTGTGGAAATTGGATCGATATATATGAATCGCTTAACACAATAGTATGGAAACGATTTTATTGAATGATTTTTGAAATTATGATGATTACAAAGTCAAACCGTTGCTACGGTTCACTAAGGCTGATGGGTGTAGGGCTCGTCCCCGGCCCGTCGAGGCGCGTCAAGGACCGGCACGTCGGTTTGGTCGAGGAGGAGACGAGTGTGACGAGCCTTAGAGAGAGAGAGAGAGAGATGGGAAGAGAAGATATTTATGAGGCTGAGGTCCATCACCCACACCTTTGGTCCATCACTTGGGAGATGAGCCGGCCCCCGCTGACATGGCGGCTTATGTGGAGGCCAATCCCGAAGTGATGGACCTCCTCTACACCCACCTAACAATCACATCGCTTTAATTCTTGTTTACTAAATTACAACTGACACACAAACTATCTAATAAGTACATATTTTGCACTAACTTTACTAACGGGGTTTTCTAACAGAGTTACCGAGATCAGGATTAACTAACAAGATTCATGAAAAAACAAGCCAGCAAGAAGAACCTAGTTTCTTCAGCAAATTGGTTTTTTATTGGGTGAACCCATTGCTTGCTAAAGGCTACAAAAAACCATTAGTTCTTGAAGATATTCCATCTCTAGAATCAGTAGACCAAGCCGCGGTTGCCCATGAAAAATTCACAAAAGAATGGGATTTGCTTCGAGCCGAACAAACCTTAAACAATGCTAACACGGTTCTTAAAACATTAGTCAAGGTATATTTCCATGAGATGGTTTTATCAGGAGTTTGTGTCTTTCTTAGGACAATAGCCGTTGTGGCTAGCCCGTTGTTACTCTATGCTTTCGTTGGCTATACAAACCGCGAAATTAAAGATTTACATCAAGGGTTCTTTTTAGTCGGGTACTTGACTGCAGTTAAAGTGACTGAGTCACTGAGTCACAGGCAGTTTTATTTTATTGCGCGAAGGACAGGTATAAGAATGAGGTCGGCTTTAATGATGAAAGTGTATGAGAAACAACTTAAACTTTCTCATTTAGGAAAGAAACGACATTCTGCTGGAGAAGTTGTGAATTACATAGCGGTTGATGCTTATAGAATGGTTGAATTTCCTATGTGGTTTCATGTGGGTTGGTCTTCTTTCATTCAGTTATGTCTAGCTATAGGTGTATTGTTTTTTATAGTAGGACTAGGTGCGTTTCCAGGTTTAGTCCCTCTAATCATATGTGGACTTCTTAATGTACCATATGCAAAAGCTATTAAGAAGTGTCAATTAGAATTCATGGTGGCTCAAGATAAGAGACTAAGATCCACTTCCGAGATCTTGAACAACATGAAGGTTTTAAAGTTGCAATCTTGGGAACAAAAATTCAAAGAAATAATTGAATCTTGTAGAGAACTTGAATTCAGATGGTTGTCTGAAGCCCAATTCAAGAAGGTTTATGGCACAATTTTGTATTGGTTATCACCGACGCTTGTTTCTTCAGCCATACTTATTGGATGTTTGTTTTTGGGAAGTGCCCCTTTAGATTCTGCCACTATTTTTACAATTTTGGCAACTTTAAGAACTATGTCTGATCCCGTAAGGTTTTTGCCTGAGGCGATTTCTGCATTAATCCAAGTCAATGTCTCGTTTGACCGGATTAATTCTTTCTTAGTTGATGATGAACTAAAGGATGATTTATTGAAAAGAGACCAAGAAAGGGAGAAATCAGATGACAGTATTAGAATAAAACATGGGAATTTTGCATGGGATCCTGAATCATCTATTCAAACACTTAGGGATGTAAGTGTTGAAGTAAAATGTGGCCAAAAGGTTGCAGTGTGTGGGTCGGTAGGTGCTGGAAAATCAACTTTGTTAAATGCTATTCTTGGAGAAATATCCAAAACTTCAGGAACAGTAAGTTCATATCTTGGTGCTTGTACTAACTAGTAACCATTTTTTCTTGTCCCACAACGAACTAAATTTGTTTGAAACATTTAGAAATAAACACACCTTTTTTTTTCTTTCTTTTCAAGTGGTCTAGAAAGACCATATGCATTTTGTGGAGGTTTTTGAACTTGTTTTGGTTTCTAGGGAGTCTGCGAGTCAAGGAGCACACTCAATTGGAGTTCGCTAGTCAAATGATCACTCCTTTTTTTTGTTTTGCCATGTCAGCATATCTGAGGAGTTAGCTTGGCATATGAATATCTGGTATGATAATGATTGGAGTCTATTGCCTTGGATAGCGAACTCCTTAAAAACCAAAATACATCCAAAAACCTCTAAGAAACACATTTTGTTAAAACACCTAGAAATAAATATAAAAAAAGCCTTGAATCAAAATCAATTTGGCCTTTTTTTTCTCTCTATGTGGGGCTGATGGAGGTTCCTTTATATTTAAATTTTAAGGTTTAAATATATAAAAAGAAATGGTTACATGTGATGTTATCTAGTGGGGTTAGATAATGACTTATAAGAACCGGCTACCCATAGGGTCATGACACGACACCTATGGGTATTTTTTCCCGTTGTATATGTTTAATTAGCCCGATCTTCTCATACCTTGTTTGATAAGTGATAACCTTACTATGCAATATGAATATTATATATGCATTCAAGTTGTGTAATTTATATCAAGTTCATTGCAAATATTTTTGTTTCCAGGTGGATGTTGTTGGATCAATTGCTTATGTTAGCCAAACATCTTGGATTCAAAGTGGTACAATTCAAGATAACATACTGTATGGAAAGCCAATGGTTAGAAATAAGTATGAAAGAGCCATAAAAGCTTGTGCTTTGGATAAAGATATTGAAGCTTTTGAACATGGAGATTTAACCGAAATAGGCCAAAGAGGTATTAACATGAGTGGTGGTCAAAAGCAAAGAATTCAACTTGCGCGAGCAGTATACAATGATGCCGACATTTATCTTCTAGATGACCCTTTCAGTGCAGTAGATGCACACACTGCAACAAGTCTCTTTAATGTAAGATTTCACCTTCTTATAATGACATTTTGCAAATTGTTAGGCTTCCTTTCCCTTTATTATTGTATTTTTAGTATTATGGAGACTTAATAAAGCTGTTATGAAAGAAATATAACTGTCAATTGTATGTTGAATCTTCTATTGTTTCAGGATTGTGTTATGACTTGTCTTAAGGATAAAACTGTCATTCTTGTCACTCATCAAGTGGAATTTCTTTCATATGTTGACAATATTCTGGTAATCAGGATTAAACATTATTGTTATTATTGTATATATTCAATTGTGGATTAATTTCACATGTATCCTTCTACATTTTAAAAACATCATATATATCCTTCTAAATTTTATAATAAAGAATTTACCTCAACATCAAGAATTTTACTTTTATTCAATAGAAATAATGATAACATCAATTACACCCAAACTTCTAGTAAAATGAATGAACAAATAAGAAAACAATATTATTGCTATGAACCATCACACCTCATCATGGGCGGACCTTTTAAGGGGCGGGAGGGGGCGGCTGACCCTCCGAATTTTCGCTCGGAAGTTCCGATTATATAGTATTTGTATAGAATTTTTTTTGGTATATAAGGTTTCGACCCCCCGAAACTGGTTTTCAACCCCCGAAACTAGTGACTTCCGACTCCCCGGTGACTTCTGAGCCCCCGAAGTTTTGGGTCAAGATTCGCCACTGCGACCTCATAATGTATTTGTTTTCTTTCATTTAATAGAACATCAATTTTTTTTATAAGTTTATACGTATACATATGATATTATGAGACTAAGAAGGATATACAGGATATTTTAAATCTAGACTGATATATGTGAACTTTATGGTTTTCAATCAATTTAACCGGTTGTATATATTGGCTCTCTTAAAAAAGGTTCTGCAAGATGGTCAGGTTACACAAACAGGAAACTATGATGATCTCTTAATGGCAGGGACAACTTTTGAGCAGCTTGTGAATGCTCATAAAGATGCCAATACAAACTTATATACTTCACCTTATGAAAATAAAAACAAACTCCATAACACAGAAAATAAAAATTGGCTCAGTAAAAAGAACAGCAAGGAAAATATACTGACAAAAGGTTTAGGAGCACAATTGACTGAAGAAGAAGAAAAGGAGACTGGGAATGTTGGATGGAAGACATTCTTAGATTATGTTGTCATCTCAGAAGGATCATGGTTTTTTTCTTCAAGTGTCATGAGTCATGTTGGTTTTGTTGCTCTTCAGGCGACAGCAAGTTATTGGCTAGCATTTGGTATTCAATTACCTGCAATCACCACTGTGATGTTGATTTGTGTTTACACTTTTGTTTCAACTACAAGCATGCTCTTTGTGTCTTTGAGATCACTTTTTGCTACACTTTTGGGATTAAAAGCATCTAAGGCATTTTTCCACAAGTTCACAGATTCGGTTTTTGCTGCGCCCATGGTCTTCTTTGACTCTACTCCAGTTGGACGAATTTTAACAAGGGTAAAAGTTCATTAATTCCCTATACCAATAATTTGAAAATATTTAATTTGTGTGTGGTAAATGTGTTAATCCTAATTGGTTCCATGTGAAAAAAGAAGACGGTCAAAGTAGGTAAGGCGATAAACAAGAAAAGCATTTGCATATAAAGAAGGCTTAAAAAGGGATAATTATCCAAAGTGTTGAGTATAGTTTATAAGTAGTTAGTTAAAGATATATAATTTGTTAGTTTATCTTCCTAGTTGTTAGGAGTTTGAGCTTGCTTAGGAGTGTAGGATCGACTTTCGGGTCACCCGACAATCACGAGCTTTACTGTTTAGAGTGCAGAATCCACTAAACAGGTTCGGACAAAAAAAAACGACTATGAAACTAAGAAAAACGAAGCATCAACACACACAAAATACGGTTAAAAGGTTGTATTGATTGATTAAAACAGAGCTCAGGTGTTTACAGACAATCTCAGACCTTTAGACCTTAGGTAGGGTGCTTGGGGAATGTGTGATGTAACAACTTAATGATTAGGGCAATGATTGATGGCTTTTATACGTGTCCTACTCGTCCAGGGCCTGAGACACGAGTAGCAATAAAACACACGAGTAGTTGGGGCGAGTAGCTAGCTACTCGCCTGAAACACAGGTGATTAGTTAAGCTACTCGTCTGTATCAAGAGCTACTCGCCTGCAGCATCCAATCATGCCAAAACGACTTCCAAACACACCCAAGCACCCGTAATACATACCAAACATCACCTATACTAGAATAGGGACATCGTGTACTAACAAGGAGTCGAGTTATGTTTAGTATAATTAGGGTCTTTTTTAATTGGTTTTGTGTGGGCTTTGATTAATAAGATAAGCGAAAGAGTTGTGATTGAGTTTGGTCACAATTCCGGCTGTGTTGTATTGCCTGATCCAATTGAATTCCAACATGTAGAAACATAAAAACCCGACACACCATCTTTGGTGACTAATCGATTTTCCATGCAGGTCTCATCTGATCTGAGTGTGATTGATTTTGACATACCATTTTCGTTTGCTTTTGCGGTTAGTGCTGGTATTGATTTACTTGCAACAATTGGTATTATGGCTTCAGTGACTTGGCAAGTTATCATTGTAGCCATCTTTGCCATCGCGGCTTCAAAATATGTTCAGGTGAATCGTTTTTATCCTTTACTAAAAATGTTTGTCTAGACTATGGTTCGCTTTTGTAATGTTGCACAAGTTGTTAGGTTCGTGCGCCAGCCTAACATCTTTTTCTAAACTTCAGGGATATTATCAGCCAACTGCAAGGGAGCTAATGAGAATTAATGGAACCACAAAAGCACCCTTAATGAATTATGCATCTGAGACATCACTTGGAGTTGCAACAATAAGAGCATTTAAAATGCAAGATAGGTTTTTTAAAGAATATCTAAAGTTGGTAGATAGAGATGCAAGTACTTTAATCTTCTCAAATGTAGCACTAGAGTGGTTGATTTTGAGAACAGAAGCTTTTTCAAACTTAACCCTAATCACAACTGCTTTTCTCCTGCTTTACACCCGAAAAGGCTCCATCTCTCCAGGTATGTTTGTTGGATCTAGAGGTGGCACCGGTTGGGTAATGGTCAAAACAATAAATGTTGACGCGAAACAGTACTTTAGGTCCCATTTTTTATAGTGTGCTAAATATGATTACAAACTAAGTTACAAACTACTTTCTTCATCGTATAATTAACTTTGAAAACCAACTTCTAATATATTAAGCATCCTTTTTTATGAGTGAACAACACAAGTAGTATATAGCGAACTTAGTTCCACTCTGATGTATAAAGCGTTCAAAGCATACCTCTTGATGTATTTTAGGTACACCTTTGTTGTTTTTAGTATGCTACATCAAATGGTCACAGGTCAAACATGATGTTTGTTACATCAAATAGTAAATTAAAAGTTATCTACACAACAAACTTATAATGTTTTATAACTTAGTACATCATAATTGAGCATCTTAAGTTCCATGCACACAATTCAAACATGTGTCATGTTTTATTCATTTTTGTGCACTTAACCCCCCCTTTTTATGTCTTTTGGGTAAGTTTTATTGTTGGTTACATCTAACCCTTATAATTTGAAGTCTTCATTAAAATAGGTGGATACATATCCATGCCCTATATTGAGTTTATTAAATACATGAATCATGTCTTTCCATATATAGGGTTGGTTGGCCTCTCTCTATCTTATGCATTGGCATTATCCGGTATTCAAGTGTTCTTTACTAGATGGTATTGTAGCTTAGCCAATTATATCATATCAATAGAAAGAATCAAACAATTTATGCATATTCCACCCGAGCAACCAACAACTGTGGAGAACATCAGACCACCATCATCTTGGCCTTCTAAGGGAGAGATACAGTTCGAGGATCTAAAGGTACTTAAATTATACTTTTATTCAGCTTTTCTAGTGAAGAAACCTATTAAGAGTATGGTGCCCATGTTTTTTTTATATGGTTCTCAAAGATCTTAATTAGAGATGGCAATATTGTCTTAAAGTGTAGAGGTGCAGTTAAACTATTGGCTCAACATGGTCAATAAATACTCAACATGGTCAATAAATACTGTTGTCATTAGTTAGAAAGTCAACAAAAGATCAATAATTAAATAGGTCAAATGGCATGTCGATAACCAATTTATGGCATGTCGATAATTAGTAGTTAATCTTTGTTTAGTAAAAATAGGTCAAATGGTCCTTCTAGTGATTTGATTCTCTCATCATTCATGTCTTTGTAATAAGTGAGAGTTAATCAATATAGTTTAGTTGTTGAGAGTAATATGTGTTCTTGTATTCATTGTTTCTCTAGTGTTATTTCAGTGTTTTAGCGATTGGTATCAGAGCCTGAGCCTAGTACACGAGTCAATCTTAGAGAATGGTGATTGTTGATTCAATTGGAGGTCAAGAATGGAGTCGAGCAAGTTTGATTTGTAGAAACTCGATTGAAAGAATGATTTTAGCTTATGGAGAGTAAACATGAAGGTGCCAGCTTATGGAGAGTAAAAATAAAGGCGCCACTACTATGTGAGGCAGTCATTGATGCACTAACCGGTGAGCAACGATTAGAGAAATAATCCTTTAAAAAGCACATAGGTCAATCACTTTGAGCCTAGGAGATCGTGTTCTTAGAGATGAGTCTAACAAGACTTCAGCAACCTGAGATTGGATGAAATTGGTTAGGGCACATTAGCAGTCAAGGCTTGTTAAGTTGCATATTTTAAAGACATCAAAGACATAGAGACTAATTTTATGATCATTGTGTCATAGTCACACACGGTTAGGTTTGGTAAAGGGGCTCATTCTTTGAAGGAATACTAGACCATGTTCATGTAAATGTCTATTATTGATGACGTTTCTAGTTGGGTGTGCAAAAAACAGAGTCATTGGGAAGAGCTAAGTGTTTCATGTCTATTATTGATGACGTTTCTAGTTGGGTGTGGGTATATGTTATAACGAGTAAGAGTGAAGTCTTTCAAAAGTTTAATGAATGGAAGCCTGAAAATCAAACTAAGAGGAAGATCGGTAAGCTTAACACTTATATCAGTTTTGAACTATGTAATGGGTGGTTTAATAAGTTTTAAAGAAAGCGGGAGAGAATTGCAAGGAACTTAAAACTGTCCGGCACACCACAACAGAATAGCCTTGTTGAAAGATTGAATAGAACCTTATTAAATAAGGTTAAATGCATTTTGCTAAGTTTTGGGTTTCCTACGACGTTTTGGGTTGATGCTGTTTCAACAACACCTTATCTAGTAAACAGATTCTCATCCTAAACTATTCACATGAAGACCCCAATGGAGATGTGGCTAGGGGGGGGGGGGGGTATCTTAGGTTATGATGATGTTATGGTACTTGGGTCTTTATGTGATGCTTATATTAACTAGGGAAAGCCGGAACAAAGGGTTAAGAAATGTATTGTCTTGGTTTATCTAAAATGTGTAAAAGGTTATAGGTTATGGAGGCTTGAAGACGTTATTCCAAAAGTAAAAGTGAGCAAAGATGTGGTAGCATTTAGAAAAGTCATAATGTGTAGAGATGTGATTGGTAGTCAAGAGGGTACTAGCTCAATGATTAAGCATGAGGTGTAGGTTACTATTGATGCTAATGATTGCGTGGTTGAAGCTCTAGTTAAAAAGGATTCCTGAGGTGTTCAATCAGGGCATAGTTTGGCTAAAGACAGACATAGAAGAACCATTGTTCCACCAGTTATGTACAATTGTAGTGATGATGTATGTGCTTTTCTATTTGATACACCTGAAATGGAAGATACCATAGAACCTTTGGCATCCAATGAAGTTTTTAATCCTGCCAATAAGGAGCGTTGGATTAAGGCATGGAATAGGTAATGAACTCATTGTACAAGAATTAGACATGGGTATTGGTGGATAAGCATGAAAAAAGCTTGTGGATTGCAAGTGTATATATAACTAAAGGACAGAATATTGGGGTTGACAAACCAAGATTCAAAGCTAGGCTATTTGTGAATGGCTTTACACAAAGATTAGGCATAGACTATAATGAAGCATTCACTCTTATATTTGAAGACACTTATATATGGGTTGTTTAGGCTGTAATTGCTCTAAAGGATTTTGAATTAGACTACGTTTTGAAGAAGACATTTATATGAAGCAACATTTGGGTATTTTAAAGAAGTCATTGTATGGGTTAAAACAATCCCCTTGATACTGGTATATGAGATTTGATGTGCATATGATTAATAATTAATAGTGGATTTAATCGTAGTAGCAACAACCATTATGTATATTTCAGAGAATACAATAAACATGACTTTGTTTATCTTCTATTGCATGTGCATGATATATATAAATGGTGATTGCTTGTAAAGACAAGAAACACGTTGTAGCTACTAAAATACATTGGATTATACTATTATTACAGTTTACAGGATTATGAAAATTTGGTAGAATTCTTAGACCAAGACCCAAAACAATAATTTTAGGGTTTATTTTTTGTTCTTGTTTTTATGTTTTTTGTTTTTTCTAATCCTAGCTTCTAATTCTCTTCCCCCATGACTTCGGTGGAGTATTACATTTTCTTATCAGATTAGGGTTTATTAGTCCTATCCGGGCTTACACTAATAAGCTCTAATAATAATTATGTCCAATAAAATGCTACTAGTTAAGTGAAGGAGTTTGATATGAAAGAACTGGGGAATGCTAAGAAGATTTTAGGCATGGAAATTGAGAGGCAGAGAGCAAGGTAAATTGTTGTAATCTCCCAAGTCATATTTGAGAAAGGTTCTAAAAACAATTTTACGGAGAATCGTAAGGTTGTGGTAACTCCAGTTGTCATCAATCCATGGTAGTCCTAAAACAAATTATGAGGTAGAAAAAAAATGAAGTACGTCTCTTATGCCAGTGTTATTGGAACCCTTATTTATTTGATAGTTTGTACAAGACCAAATATTGGGAGCTTGCGAAGAAGTCGCTACTCACACATTTGAGTGGTACTAAAGATGTTGACTTCTTCTTTGGTAATTCTTGTGCAGAAGAACCTTTGGTTATAGGATATGTAGATGGGATTTTGAAAAAGACCTTGATAAAGGGGAGGTCAAACAATGGTTATGCATTTAAAGTAATGTGAAGTTTGGTGAGTTGGAAAGCTACTTTACCACATGTTGTAGCTAACTTGTGACTGAATTGAGAACTAAAGAGCCAGTCAACAAAGTGCTGCTATGTGATAATCAAGGGGTTGTTCAATTGTATAACAATCGTGTTTCATGAAAACACAGAGCATATTAGTGCCAAGTTGCATTTCATAACATGTATGGTGCATTCAAAAGAGCTAACTGTAGAAGAGATGGACTCAAGTGAGAATGTAACTAACATGTTAGACCAAGTCACTATGAACCTACAAAGTTCATGCAACGCATTTGAATTCATTGGGGAACGCTGACTTGGCTCTAAGGAAGAGATTGTTAGGTGTAGAGCTGCAGTCTAACTATTGGGTCAACATGGTCAATAAATGTTTTTGTGACTACTTAGAAAGTCAACAGAAGATAAGGGGCTAAATGTTAAGACTTAGTAAAGTTGTTATAACCAATTTATGGTCGGTTGACATTCGACTGTTAATCGTTGGTTAGTATAAATAAGTCAAATAATCATTTTGTTAGTGATTCGATCTGTTCATCGTACATTTCTTTTTAATAAGTGAGCTTCAATTAATAAGTTCAATCGTTGAGAACTCAAAGTGTTCTTTGTTGGAATAATAAGTCAAAATCATGGGTCAAAGCACAAAGACAAAGGGCAGAAGTTGGAAGTATAAAGTCCAGGGGGTTATTTTGCCAATACTTCAAAGTTTTTCTGTGTGATAATATGTTATAGTTCAGTTTGTAATAAAGTCCATACTTTGAGGACTAATTGTGTCAAGTTGATTCTTAGTTCGTTACCAGGTTGTTATCTTAGATTAGGGCTTATAAGATAGGTTGAGTCATTGATTTGAAATGATTCTCTGTAATTCATTTCTTTTCAATTCCTTTTGTATAATCATTCGGTTATCAATATAGATCTTTAATCTTTGGTTATTTTGTTTGATTTCGATTGATTATTCTGGTGTTTTACAACAATTGGTATCAGAGCCTGGTGGTGCTCGATTCAGATCAATAAATCATTACAATGGTGACTACCAAGTTCGAATTAGAGAAGTTTGATATGAAGAATGATTTTAGTCTGTGGCGAGTGAAAATGAGGGCTCTGTTAGTTTATCAGGGTATTAGTTATGCCTTGTTGGGTGAAGCAAACCTGCCTGCAACATTAACAAAGAAGGAGAACAAGGATATTCTTCAAAAAGCACATAGTACAATCATCTTAAGCCTTGGTGACAGAGTTTTAAGGGAGGTGTCCAAAGAAACAAGCGCAACAAGGATTTGGGCCAAGTTAGGGTTATTATAGATGACTAAATCGTTGGCTAATAGGTTGTACTTGAAGAAGAGGTTGTATACCTTTCAAATGGGCTATGGGAAGACAATGGAGGATCACACAGATGAATTCAACAAGTTGGTGTTGGATCTTGAAAACATTGAAGTTGAACTTGAGGAAGAAGATCAGGCAATAATCTTCTTGACATCATTGCCCGAATCTTATGAACATTTTGTTGATACCCTGATGTATGGGAGAGAAACTCTTACCCTGGATGAAGTTCTTGCAGCCTTGAACTCAAAAGAGTTGAAGAGAAGGGCTGGACCCAAGGAAGAAGGTGGAGAAGCACTTTTGGTGAGGGGTAAAGGTGATCAGAGGGGTTCAGATTTAGGGGAGAGTCAAGGTTCAAGAGAAAATGTTTTGTGTGTCATTCAAAGAATCATCTGAAGATGGATTGCCCTGAAATGAAGAAAAGAAAGGGAGAACAGAGTAGCATACATGATCACAGTCCACAAGATGATTCATCAGAAAGGTTATGATGATTCTAATGTTCTTGTTGTGACTTGTGATGATCTCTTTGAAGAAAAATGGGTAATGGATTTAGGTTGTTCGTTTGGAATGACTTATATTGAAGGGTATTTCAGTAATTTGGAATATGGAAATCTTGGTTTTGTCAAGATTGGTGATGGCAGAATGTGTGAGATCATGGGAATTGGATCAGTGACATTCAAGATGGAAAATGGAGAATTGATGAATGTTCATGATGTAAGGTATGTCCCTGATCTTAGAAGAAGTATTTTGTCATTGGGAGTTTTTGAAAGAAAAGGTCATGATGTGATTATGAAGAATGGTAGAGTTCTTGTTAAGAAAAAATCAAGTATTGTGATGTCAGGAACAAGACAAGTGAATAATGTCTATGTTCTTGATGGTCATCTTGTGTCTCATGATATAAAGTCTGTTGATATCACAAATGGACAAGAATTGGTTGAATCCTGTAAACAGATGGAAAAAGAGGTGTTACAGGGTGACATCTTGAAGTTGTATGTGATGGGAAAGTGTCACAGGGTGAAAATTTCAAAGGTGGGTCAATCAATTATGGGTCATGATGGTTTGAGTGAGTTATCAATGGGTGAGACTCTAGGTGGAGGTAATCTTCTGGTTAAAGAAGATGTTTTTCCAAGAAGGGTAGTTTTGGAAATGGTTGGAAAATTGTTTGGCTTTGAAGTGAATAGGTGTTCTAGACAGGAGGAGTTAAAGAGTTCAAGAGCAGGATATTGTTTGTTCTTTGGGTATCTTGATGATGAAAAGGTGTTCAGGATATGTTGACTATGTGATATGAAGCCAATGGAAGATGGTAGCAGGTGTATGCTATGTTTAAAGGATGTTTGGTCTAAGGTGGAGACTGCACAAGGTAAGGTGGAACTAGTTAAGATTAAGGTGGAGCCTGGGAAGTATGCAGGAGAAGATTCTCATATGTTCAGAACTGTTTTTGGTAATAAACTGATCTATGGAGAAAGGGACAGGTCAAAAATGACAACCATGAAGTTTTTGACTTGTAATGATGAATTGACCAAGTGGTGGGAGTTAATGAATGTGGGAACAGATTCATTTTGTGTTAGTGATGCTTGGTTGATGAGCGTTAAGGAAGAAATGGTGTTCAAGGACAAAACTGGTCCTAGGGGTAATATGGTCATAGTTTTGTTGAATAATGATTGTGCAGAAGCTGTGAATAATAGCCAGTTCATTGTAGACTGTGATGTTCAGGCCAGTGAAGGCATTATAAGCTGGAAATGCAAGCAACAACATGGGTCAATTCTGAGTTGTGCAGAATCAAGGATCATTGCTTGGACAAAAGTCATAGAGAAGGTCAAAATGGTCCGAGTAGAAGCTGATATGAATTCTGCTGATGAGTTGATCAAATCGGTAGAAAGAATGCTGTTTGAAGGGTTGAGGAAGTTGCATAGTTCATGATTGTTGACTTAAGGTGGAGATTGTTGGAATAATAAGTCAAAATCATGGGTCAAAGCACAAAGTCAAATGGCAGAAGTTGGAAGTATAAAGTCCAGGGGGTTATTTTGCCAATACTTCAAAGTTTTTCTGTGTGATAATATGTTTTAGTTTAGTTTGTAATAAAGTCCATACTTTGAGGACTAATTGTGTCAAGTTGATTCTTAGTTCGTTATGAGGTTGTTATCTTAGATTCGGGCTTATAAGATAGGTTGAGTCATTGATTTGAAATGATTCTCTGCTATTCATTTCTTTTCAATTCTTTTGTATAATCATTCGGTTATCAATATAGATCTTTAATCTTTGGTTATTTTGTTTGATTTCGATTGAGTGTTATGGTGTTTTACAACATTCTTGATTTCATTGTTCTATTGTGTTAGGTGATCAACCAAATTGTCTCAACCAGTTTTGACAATGTTTAAATGGGTTAAATGTGCAAAATGTCAAAACTAGCACATTTTTAATGAAATATTACGCAACAATTTAACCATATTTGATGCATGTCCATTTATAATATTTTCCTAAGAAATGATCAAAGTAGTTCTAGATGAATAATATTGCAATCCCGCAAGACCCATTATAACCCGTAACTAAAAGATGAACCGTTTTAACTGTCGCTCTACCTTCTTGCCACATGGACATCTTACTTAATTGTCATTTGGTTATGATTTCAGTTGAGATATCGTCCAAACGCACCACTAATTCTGAAAGGAATCACTTGTACATTCAAAGAAGGAACAAGAATAGGTGTTGTTGGAAGGACCGGAAGTGGCAAAACCACACTTATAACAGCATTATTTCGTTTGGTAGAACCTGATAGTGGAAGAATTCTTATAGATGGAGTAAACATTTGTGATATTGGACTTAAAGATCTTAGGATGAAATTAAGTGTCATCCCACAAGAACCCACCCTTTTTAGGGGCAGTATTCGTTCAAATTTGGACCCACTTGGATTTCATTCTGATGATGAGATATGGAAGGTAATATATTATAATATTCATATATCAACAATAGGGATGTAATTAAGACATGTTTAGTATTGGATGAGTCTATTTGGGTTGTGTGTTTTTGATCTCTAAGTAATCACATGGATAAAATTAAAACTGATCACTTTAGTCACCCAATTACACCTTTATTTGTGGAATATTTTATGATTTAACATGCATGATTACAATGGATTTCTAGGCACTAGAGAAATGTCAACTAAAGAGCACCATCACCGATCTTCCAAATTTATTAGAGTCTTCAGGTTAGTATGTTTTTTTTGTTACACTGTATTAACCAAATCGAAAAACAAAACTTCAATCAATAAATCTTTGTTAGTGAGTGATGATGGAGAGAATTGGAGTGCTGGACAAAGACAGTTATTCTGTCTAGGACGAGTATTACTTAGGAGAAACAAAATCCTAGTACTTGATGAAGCAACTGCATCCATTGATTCAACAACAGATGCCATTATTCAAAGAATTATAAGGGAAGAATTCTCAAGTTGCACTGTCATAACCGTTGCCCATAGAGTTCCAACAGTTATAGATAGTGACAAGGTTATGGTTCTCTCTTTCGGTATGTTGTAGCTCCAACGTTGTTGGAATAAATAATTAATTAATGCATTTTAATATGAACCCAAAGTAAAGGTGGCTATATTAAAAATGATAGGCCTGGGCAGTTTGGTTGCTACATTTGAAATAGATTAATGAACTGCAAACATTTCTTTTATATTTTATAATAACAATGTACTAAATATGATAATATTTAAACAAACATTATGGGAAACTTTCATCTCCTTTGGCTTATTTCTTTTGAACACTATTCTTTTCCTAAATTTTGGCCATCTGACCTTATTGCTTTGCAGGGGAAATGGTGGAGTATGGTGAACCTTCAAAGCTTATCGAAATGGATTCTTTATTTTCCAAGCTTGTAGCTGAATATTGGGCCAGTTGCACAAAAAACCCTCGATAGAAATTTGATGGCTTTTAGTGAGCAAAATTATATCTATGTTTTTTGTCTGTCTAATGATTCTTTTCAATACAAGAATATTCCATTTCTCTAATCAATTTAGTTTCATTTTTTTTTGAAAATTAACTTTCATTCAACAACGCCACCCAGTCCTCAAAACAAGGACCGACGGCAAACAAACTACCTTACAACATATAAAGCGGAGACCTACACCAATTTTTCCACACAATATTTTTTAAATCTTGTCCTATTCTTAAACCATAAGAAAGAAAAAGGAATTCACACTCGCCACAATATCCGGTGTATCCATCGTCTTCCCATTAAAAAGTTTCTCATTTCTCGCTTTCCAAATACACCACATCGATACAATAATCACCCGTGCACTATCTTCTTTCCTATTTTTCCTCCCGTTGCCGTTTGTACAGCTCCAAAACATCTCTAACGTTGAATGTATAAATCGGCCCCAACCCGCACCATCGTCCCACCCCTTCCAGAACAGAAGGCGATAAGCAGCTCGCCGAAAGAGATGCATAGCCGACTCATCGCAGCTGTCGCACAGGATGGATGGCTTATTTTGTATTCGCACATTTCTCTTCTCAAGCTCCATTATAGTTGGCAACCTACTCAATTCCGCCCTCCAAGTCATTATATTACACTTTAAAGGAACCCACGAGACCCATTTCATGACAAAATTATTACCATAATCACATTAACATGACCAAACACTATTCTTTATTTATAAACATCCTCATTTTAGTTGGTGACTCCCCTTAGACAAGCATGATTCTTGGGTCCTGAATGTTCACGTAAATCCTGAAATGCACGTTAAAATACGTTAGCCACAAAGCTAGTGAGTGATGTCGAAAAGACCGATTAAAAATTTACTCGAAAATATGCAACTCGACATTATGGGCTGGTCAAAAACTATGATGAATGTATATCTATGGTAACACTTTATCAGTTCTAGATATTGGTTCCGAAACCCCTTAACGGGTTGGGATAAATACATTTGAAAGACCGAATGGATCCATTCTCGTTGTTTCTATGTGACCGGTTCTATCATACTCGAATGAAACATGACCCGATGCAAGTTTAACACAAATAACTCAACATGCATTCACCCCCAAAGGTTCTAATGATAGAATGGGGGACATGCACTCACGTCGATCGGTTCTGCTTGATTTCTAGTAATCACCGGTTGCTCGTGATCGATGTTCCGATTACCTGTTATGATCACAGTATCAATTATATATACTTATATACATATTTATAGCTGACTGTTACAGCTTAGGTGGATAAACTTAATCTAAAGCTGGCCATTACAGCTTAGGCACTCGGTTACTAAGAGAAAAAGGATCAAACACTTACCCGGATCTTGGTTATGAGTCGAATAGCAATCGGCCGATTGCTTTGGCCGATGATTGGACTTGGTTTTTAGAGATGATATTGTAAGGTTAGAGGTTTTGTGATAGTGGTTTTTAAAAAGGAAGAGGAAGAGCCGATTGTTTCTTATAGAGGGAAGGACACATGCATGTTATGATGAAGGCTACATGTAGATCATCTTAGGTGGAGTGTTACGAGGAAGTTGAGTTGTAGGAAAAGATCATAGGTGGAAGGGAGATAACAAAATGGCGGCATATATGAGGGAAGGTAGAGGCCGATGGGTTTTGGAGTTTTAATGGGCTTAGATAGGTTAATTGTATTAGGTCTTTTGGGTTTAAAGGGTTAGTGGGCTTATAATTACTTAGGTGATCTTATTATTCTATCAACCCACTTGGTAATTCGGTTAAGGCCCATTAATCGGCCCTATATAACTTAGTAAGAGATTGGCCCAAACTTTAGTTAATCGTGATGGGCCAAGGTTTATTGTGCCGTAGTTATTTGATCCGGGTAAGGTTATTGGGCTTCACCTTTGGGTGGCCCAATACTATTCTATTCGATCTTAACTATTTGCTTTGTTATTCTATGTATTGATTATAACAACGATTACGTTTTCGAGGTTGTTACACTCTCCCCCTTAGGAAATTTCGTCCCTGAAATTTTTAATACATTATACCTGGTTTGCGAACAGGTGGGGGTATTTGGCTCTCATTACATCCTCTCTCTCGAATGTAATTTCGGGTCCTCTCCTAGCATTCCATTTGACCTGAACTATGGGAATCTTTCCCCTTCTTAGCTTTCTTTCTTGTCGGGCCATGATTTCTATTGGTTCCTTAGTAAAGTGTAGTTGAGGATTTACTTTGACATGGTCCAATGGAATGATAGTTTGAGTATCTATTATACATTTTCTAATATTGGAGATATGAAAGACATCGTGGATTTCGCTCAACTCTTGAGGCAATTCTAGTCTATATGCTACAGGACCTACCTTTTCTTTTATCTGGTAAGGTCCTATGAACCGTGGATTCAGTTTTCCTCGTTTTTGGAACCTTATGACTCCCTTCCATGGTGATACTTTAAGTAGGACATGATCTCCTACTTGAAATTCTAGGGGTCTCCTTCGATTATCTGCATAGCTCTTTTGATGACTCATTACTTCTTCTAACTTCTTTTTGATTTGAATGATTTTATCGGTGGTTTCTTGGATAATTTCTGGGCCTGTCAGTTGGTTTTCCCCGATTTCGTTCCAACATATCGGAGATCTACACTTTCTACCATATAAGGCTTCAAAGGGGGCAACTTGAATGGAAGCATGGTAACTATTATTGTAAGAGAAGTCTATTAATGGTAGATGAGTGTCCCAACTCCCACTATACTCCAGGACACAAGCTTTTAGCATATTCTCTAACGTCTGTATAGTCCTTTCACTTTGACCGTCTGTTTGAGGGTGATATGCTGTGCTTAGTTTAACTCGGGATCCTAAGGCATTCTGGAATCCTTCCCAATTGAGAGGTGAAACGGCTATCACGATATGAGATTATATAGAGGGGTATTCCATGCCTAGATACTATTTCTTGTAAATAGATTCTTGCCAATCTTTCTATTTTGAAACTTTCTTGGATTGGCAGAAAATGAGCAGATTTGGTTAGTCTATCTACTATAACCCAAATAGTATCGTGACCTCTTTGTGTTTTTGGTAACTTGGTTACAAAGTCCATAGTGATCTGATCCCATTTCCATACTGGGATTTCTGATTTGATTAACAACCCACTGGGTTTTTGGTGTTCGACTTTCACTTTTGAGCAGATTATACATTTGGCCACAAATTCCCCGACATTTCTTTTCATGTCGGGCCACCAAAAATTCTTTCTAAGATCCTTGTACATTTTGTGGCTTCCTGGGTGGATGGAGTATTTCAAATTATGGATTTCTTTTAAGATAATTTCTCTTTGATCTCCGTATCGTGGTATCCATATTTTCTAGTTATGCCTTAATATTCCATCCATTCCTTCAATCAATCTTTCTTCCTCTCTATTAAGAAGTTCTGCTTCTATAAAGGAGGGTTCTAAGGCTTTTCTTTGATAGTTTCGGATAAAAATTCATTGACTATAATCATTTTAAAGGCTCTAGTTTCTACAGGTTTGTCCTTTCGACTTAAAGCATCTGCTACTATATTAGCCTTTCCTAGGTGATATTTAATATCACATTCATAATCACTTAGAATTTCTATCCATCTCCATTGGCGCATATTTTGGAGTTTTTGATCAAAAATATGTTGGAGACCTTTGTGATTAGTGTATGCCGTACACTTGGTTCCGTATAGATAATGTCTCCATGTTTTTAATGGAAATATTATGGCTCCTAATTCTAAATCATGCGTAACATAATTTTGCTCGTGCCTTTTTAACTGTCTAGAAGCATATGCTATGACTTGGTTTTCTTGCTTTAGAACACAACCTAACCCTTGCTGAGAAGCATCACAATACACGATGAATGTTTTCCCTTCTTCGGGTAGGGTTAAAACTGGGGCTCTACATAATTTTTCTTTCAAACTTTGGAAGGCGTGTTCTTGTTTTTCTTTCCATTCGAACCTGGTGGTTTTCTTATTTAGGGTTGTGAGTGGTAATGCTAATCTGGCGAAATTCCCTATGAATCTCCTATAGTGTCCTGCTAACCCTAGAAATTGTCGAATCTCTGTAGGGTTTTTTGGTGTTTCCTATTTTTGAATTGCTTCATTCTTAGCAGGATCTACTTGGATTCCTTCACTGTTAATTACGTGTCCTAGAAATTTAATTTCTCTCACCCAAAATTCACAATGGGAAAATTTTGCATAGAGTTTTTCTTTCCTTAAAGTTCTAGGAATTCTCTTAAATGTTGTTCGTGTTCTTTTTCGGATTTTGAATAAATCAAGATATCGTCTAAAAATACGATTACACAGTTATCTAGGTAGGGTCGACGAATCCTATTCATGAGACCATAAAGGCTGCAGGAGCGTTAGTCAACCCGAATGGCATTACTAAAAACTCGTAATGTCCGTACCTAGTTCTAAAGGCAGTTTTAGGGATATCTTCATCTCTTATTTTCAATTGATGGTATCCAGATCTAAGATCGATTTTTGAAAAATACTTCGATCCATGCAATTAATCCAAAAGATCATCTATCCTAGGTAACGGATATATGTTTTTGATAGTTAGCTTATTTAACTCCCTATAATCTATACACATTCTCATAGCTCCATCTTTCTTTTTCACAAAAAGCACAGGGGCTCCCTAAGGGGATGCTCTAGGTCTAATAAATCCTCTTTCTATGAGTTATTCTAATTGACTTGCAAGCTCTTTCATTTCTGAAGTGGCTAACCTATATGGGGCTTTGTCAATTGGTGCTGCTCTAGGATTAGGTTAATATGAAATTCTACTTGTCTGGGTGGGGGTAAACCTGGTAACTCCATAGGAAACACATCCCTAAATTCAGATACTACCTTGATCTTATCAATTTTGGACTCTTTGTCTTCATTTCCTAGGTTTACATGAATCAAGAAGGCTTGATGTCCTTTTCTAAGGTATTTCATCATTTTGGCACTAGGGATTAAGTTTAATGCCTCTTTTGGTTTCTCACCATAGATAATTAAGGTTTCATGGTTGGGTAATGGGATTTTTACAAGCTTTTCTTTGCAGACTATCTCTGCCTGATGTGCTACTAACCAATCCATTCCAATGACGATATCGGACTCTCCTAAATTCATGGGTATGAGATTTATTTGGAATTCTTGGGTTTCTATAGTTAATGTAAGATTTTTGAAAACTTCATAGCTTTAAAATTTTACCATCACCTATTTCTATTTCATAAGTTTTATCCAGAGTTTCAGGGAGGATATCTATCTTTTCTACGAAAGTTTTTGAGATAAAACTAAGATTGGCCCAAGTGTCAAATAAAACGTATGCTGGTAATTGGTTAATGTAAAACATACCCGTGGCTAGATCTTGTTCGTCTCGGGCTTCCTCGACGTTGATGACGAAAGCTCTACCACGTCCTTGTTCTATTTTTGGAGTGTTCTTGAGTTTGGGGCAATCAATTTTGTAGTGGCCGGGTTCCTTACACTCATAACAGAGTTGAGGATGATGAGGGTCGTACCTACACTCTTTGGTCAGATGTCCAATTTTCTTGCAGTTCTGACAGCCCTGCAATCGCCAAAGTGAACTCGACCACATCTGTTGCATTTCTTTCTACATTCACCGGTATGATAAAATTTGCATTTTTGGCAAAAAGGATTGCTACCCCGGTAGGGTTTCTTTTCTGGATTTCCGGTATCCTTGGATCTTTCTTGACTTCTTCCCAAAGTATTGTAATTGGTAGGTCGGAAAGTTTCACTCCTTCCCCTCTTGCTTCCTACCTGAACTTTTTCCTTCTCCCTGCACCTGACTATATCATCAATTAAGCTTAGTGCCAATTCACAGGTGGTATCAAACTTAACTGGTTTGGCACCCCTAACTAGTCCCTGGATTTGTGGAATCAGTCCCCATATAAATCTTCTTATTCGTTTAGGTTCTGGGGTCACCTGATGAGGTACTAAACGAGCAAGTTGATTAAATTTACTTATATAACTAACACAGTCTAAGCCTTTCATTTCAAATCCTAGAAACTCCATTTCTATTTTCTCTATTTCGTCTATAAGACATTATTTTTTGGTTATTAGGGTTCTGAATTCTATCCAGGTCATGGCAGATACTACACTTCTATCTTTGACTTGCCTAATCATGTTCCACCAATTTAAAGCTTCCGCTTTCAATGAGTGGGTGGCAAATTTTACTTAATCGCGGGGTGCACAATTACTTATTTGTAATATTGATTCCATTTCTTCCGGCCACCTTGTGGCTCCCGAGGCTCCTATACTTCCATCAAAAGGTTCGGTTTGCAAGCCATAAAAGATTTATAATCACATGATTTAGGTCCAACTGAATTATCTTCTAAATTTACATATTCTTCTTCACGGTTTAAAACGGGGGATTTAGAAGTGGGTGGATTTTCTATCCCTAATATATCTATTATGGAAGGGATTGAATCTTGGATACCTTCTAATACCATTTTTCTCATTTTCTCTTCTAACTCTTCGGTTTCGTTTATTATAGGACTTTCATTTATTAATGGGTCTTCTTCTATGGGTTTGGTGGGTTTAGACGAAGAGGCGATATTTTTCTTTGTTTTTGGTTGTAAGACGTCTCTTACTTCTTGCCTTGTTTTCGTCTTTCTTTCGGATCTTCAAGGGTTAGTTTTTCCACATGGCATGTTTCTATAATATAAAGAGTTTAACTATTAGTTAACGATTTTTATGTTTAAGAGTCACCTTTTTAACAAACATCTAGTTATATTATATCAAAATTTACTAGATGTTTTTTTTTACATTGCTTTGATTACTACCACATGACTTTCTAAATTACCACAATACTACCACAAAATATTACCACATAATACTACCACATAATCGACTATCACTTAATAACTACCACATAATAACTACCAACACATGTACACATACGATCATCACCATCCTATTATTCCTACCCCATGCATCTATACCCACGAACACTACTTCGATCCCTTCCATCCTCCTCTCGGCTCCTACACCTCATAGCAATGGATACTTGGACTCCTCGATTACTTGCTTTGTTTGAAATCCGAATCTTTTGATAAGCTTTCTTAGTTCTTCGACCATGTTCAAGGCTTCGTCTCTTTGAGTTTTCATCCGATAATAGTTCTCCACCAATTCCAAGTATTCCCTTCTTGACACAAAATCTTGTTGTTGTAGGGTAATGTTGGTGTGGTTATAGATGGTAGCCTCTAAATATGGGTCGATAATTGGGGTCGGGTAGTCTAGAGGAGGGGCCGTAGGGTAAGCAGGAGGGTACGGTGATGGGTAGGGATTCACATAGCTTGACTTTTCAACGGACAAGGTACTACAAGAGCTAAGATAGTCTCTTATGGTCGGTTCGGGGAGATAGTGAGATGGTCCGAAAAAGGGTTGCTCGGGATAGGGATGAATCAGTTCTGAGTGGGTATACACGGGCTCAGGTAATGGCCCAATGATGCCTATGCTTCCCAAATTGAGCTCTAAACCATTCTCGCTCCATTCCAATCCTGGTATTTCCCTCATTAACTCTTGGACGGTTGGTTCTTCTTGAGCATCGTTTTCAACAACCACTTCTTCACTTTGTATTTCACCATCTTCAATCTCCATTGGCGCCTCACCTTGCTCACTAGTGTCTTCGGCTACCATTGTCCATCCTTCCACAATTGCCATTTCTATTACACAACAAATCACAACAATTTCCTTTTAAGTTAGTTTCTAAAATTCCCACTATTCCCGAACCCGAGCTCTGATACCAACCTATAACAACCCGATTTGCGTGTCGTTACCGATTGGTAATCAAGAAAACATCATGCTTACATACCTTTCATATTATTATTTCTTTCATAAAAACCGATTCATAATATTATATCACTGAAAACTTCAACACAACATTCTAGTTCACAAAGTCTTGACAAACAACCACAACATTTCTTAAAACACATTAACATGACCGAACACTATTCTTTATTTATAATGTGACACCCGCCACTTAGCCAGGTCAAAATCCGTACACTATCTAGTCAACGTTTAATTTTACATGCATTATTATGACATTTTATATGCATAAGTCCCCCGAGATAGTCTAGCAATGTCCGAACGAGTATAATTTCACTCATATCAACGAATCTTGGTGACACAAATTTATATGATTACAAGTGATTTTCCAAAATCATGTATAGATGCCCATTTATTTTATAACACAATGGGAAGCATCATGGATTTTTATGTATAAAGTCTAGTATTTATTCAACTAGCATATTTACAATATGTGAATATGTGTACACGACACACACATATATGTATATATATGTATATTTTCGGCCTATATATATATGTACAAGAATACAAGAAACTAGTTAACATATTTATAATTAGCGCTACATATTCTTTTTGTTCCATCTTAAATGAACTAACTAGTTCTTTTATAAACTTAATAATTTTTGGTGAAACAAGTGATCAACACTAGGATTTATGAAAACTACTAGCCAAAAATGATCACCACCACCTTGTTTAATGTTTTGTTTCTACTAGACATTGGAACACGATCAATGTAGTGTCATGTCTCATTATTCTTTTTAAGACAATTAAATACAAGATTTGGTGGCTTAGCCATATAGGGTAATATTCCTTAAACACCTAGGATCAAGGATGTTGGTTTACCACTTTGGTTAAGTGTCCACTTTTTCTTTTCTTCTTTCTTTCTTTTCGGCCGAATACTCCCCCCCCATATCATAATTATATTTTTTTTCTAATTAATCACATGTTTGTTTCAATCTATAGAAATCCCATATGTGTTGTCACATTAGATCAAGTCCTACTCCAACATCATCATATGGTTTAGTCAACCATAAGATATGGTTAAGACTCATGATTTGCTAGCAAGATTGGAGACCAAGGAAAGATTATTAACCAAACTTAGTAGGATTCCTTTAATCGCCAAGAACTAGGAAAGATTGTTACCCAAAATACTTGCCACCCTCTTTCTTACTTCTTTCCCAAACCGTCGCCCCCCTAGTGCCCTCTAATCCTTTTTTTTAATCTAAGTCAACCTCTATATTAACATGTGTTGATTAGTTCCATAAGTTAAATCCATGTAGTGTCACTCATGCTTTGAATCTTGCCAACATAATCAAGTGATTAGTGACCTCTTAAAGAGTGATTTGGACCTTGGATATGCTAGGAGGATATGGGACATATGTAGATTACTAACCATATTAGGAAGGATTCTCTAATCACCCTAATCCATAAGAGTTGACTTACCCAAAGTGTTAATCACCTTCCTTGCACCTTCTCATCTCCACCTCTATATAAGGAGGCCTTGGGTAAGCCATTCACCACACCACAACCTCTCTTGCTCCCTCTCTCTATTTCGAAACACACACACATAACACAAGCTTTAGGAGCAACCAAGGAGATCTAGCTTCTTGCCTTCTATCTTGGATCCACTAGGAGGTATAAACCTTAACATAGTTACTTCTTTACTTTATTTAATTATCGCATGGTTCACCTTATCTCATCGTTTATCATTTATAATAAAACATCACCATAGATAATTTCAAGTATATATATGTATGCGTGAACATTCATACACATGTATGTGTATGCGTGGCATGTATACGCATGTACAAGTGTGTATGTATATGTTTAGACATGTAATAACCTAAGTTATCATGTTATTTTACATTAATAATGAAAACAAAGTCCATGTGTGTGCATACACACATACGCGTGTATATATATAGAGTATATATATGTGTAAAACAAACTCATAATTATAGATAGTAATGTGTATGGACTACCAAGATACATATGTATATGGGTATGTATGAACAAGTGTAGACCCCATAGACATCCCTACCTATGGTTATGTGTGGAAATACACATATAGGTATGAGTATAGATGCACGCATATGTAGGTGCGAATACATATGTATATGATGTTTGTGTATGGTAAAAACTAAGTATATTTGAACATACTATAACGCATTTTCAAAGAAGGAACACATGTTTTATAATGGAAAACATATGTTGGAAACTAGAACCTATTTTCATATAAAGATTACTATTTTCGAGCAACTAAGATGTCACCAAGAAAGTCTAAACGATTATACCGCTAGAGATTGGGTGAACCATGAGTACCATGGATTATTTTTACATGGATCTAAGGTACCATGCATGTATATAGGACGTATAGGTCGAGATACCTAGTTTCAGACACACGCTTTTGCTAGACTACACGCAGACTTGAGGTGAGTTTTCATGGCCCCTTTTTACTGTTTTATGTTTTGGGGAAAAGCATGCATCATTACTCGTTTTAGAATGAATTCCTAGCCGACCGGTGTAAATGAGACGATGTGTATAAGAGTACTCGCTAAAGCCCTCGTATATTAGTTTATCATAACCATTAACTATGGATTTAGCCTAGAAACGCATGAGTAGATCTATTGGGTTGACACCCCCACTCTCGGTTAGTCGCTCTAACTGGTTTATGATATATGAGATATCTTGCATTTCTTATATGACGATTCATTGCATTGTTATGCAATGTGCGAGGCACCACTCGTCGAGGTTTGGTTATGAACTAATGATGGTTTATCATCATTGCTCCTAGCTAGGCAATGATGGGTCATTCAAGGAATTCATTAAACTTTACATTTTACAAAAACCCGTGAACTCACCAACATTTTGTTGACAAAGTTTTATGCATGTTTTTCAGGTAACTAAAATCATGGATGGAACTTGGGATATGATTGGGCTTACATTCACAACCACCACACAACGTGTCATTAAAACTTTTGACCCCGCTAAGGGTTTTAAACTGTATCTTGTGAAACTTGTTGTCATTGAACACGTTTGGTACTTTTATAAATAAATACATATGATTGTTTGCTCATATCTTGTGCTCGAAAACCTTTCGTGGTTACACCTCGTGTTTCCGCCTAGGCGGGGTGTGACATATAAACATCCTCATTTTAGTTGGTAACTCCACTTAGACAAGCATGATTCTCGGGACCGAATGTTCACGTAAATCCTGAAATGCACGTTAAAATACGTTAGCCACAAAGTTAGTGAGTGATGCCGAAGAGACCGATTACAAAGTTACTCGAAAATATGCAACTCGACATTATGGGCCGGTCAAAAACTATGATGAATGTATATCCATGTTAACACTTTACCAATGCTAGATATTGGTTCCGAACCCCTGACAGGTTGGGATAAATACATTTGAAAGACCGAATGGATCCATTCTCGTTGTTTCTGTGTGACCGGTTCTATTCTACTCAAAAGAAACATGACCCGATGCAAGTTTAACACAAGTAACTCAACATGCATTCACCCCAAAAGGTTTTAATGATAGAATGGGGGGACATACACTCACTTTGATTGGTTCTGCTTGATTTCTAGTAATCACCAGTTGCTCGTGAGATGTTCCGATTACCTGTTATGATCACAGTATCAATTATATATACTTATATACATATTTATAGCTGACCGTTACTGCTTAGGTAGATAAACTTAATCTAAAAGCTGGTCATTACAACTTAGGCACTCGATTCCTAAGAGAAAAAGGGTCGAACACTTACCCGGATCTTGGTTCTGAGTCGAATAGCAATCGGCCGATTGCTTTGGCCGATGATTGGACTTGGTTTTTATGGTAAATGGGCATATTGGCTCTCCACTTTGGAAGGAGAAATCCTCCCAAGATCTTGGAATGCAATTCATTTGAAGTATTATCATATGTGAGGTACAAAATTATTTAACTTTATCTTATTTAATTTCACTATTATGATTGTATTTCAACTAAACTTGGTCTAGAAAATAGTCCATCCTGAGATTTTTTTCAACTTTATCCTAAAGATGGATCATTGAAGACTAGGGGGTTGGCCACCCTCTTCTATGTTAAGGTACCTACCTAAGGTTTTCACATTTCACACGAATTGGGTTTATACACCCCGCCTGTAGCTCTCATTGATGGTTTACATCTTGCCAAAAATATGAATATTAAAAATATACAAGTATATGTTGATTCCTTGTTGATGACTAATCATTTCAATGGTTCTTATGCAGTTAAGGGTGAGAAGTTAGCTTTATATCTTGAAATAGTAAGAAAGTTAGCGTCTTCTTTTGAAAATTTTGCATTAACACAGGTACCCAGAGAAGAGAATGCTGAATCTGATGCTTTGGCAAACCTGGGATCCTCTCTGAAATTGCAAGAAGGATCCAAGATCTCTATTATCCACATCCTGAAACCAGCAACTGAGGAGTTGCATCCTGAGGATAATACTGTCCTTAGTACTCAGAATAAGGATGATTCATCTTGGATGACCTCTAAAATGAGGTATCTTAAGGATGGTAACATCCCAAATGGAGAAAATGCCAGGATATTCAGGATGAAGGTATCAAAATTTATTATCTTGAACAATATATTATACAGGAAATCTCTTGCAGGTCCATACTTGAGATGCCTTAACAAGGAAGAAGCAAAGGAAGTACTCAAAGATATCCACGAAGGAGATTGTGGAAACCATAGAGGAGGAAGAGCTTTATATTCAAAGACCCTCAGGACATGATATTATTGGCCAATAATGAAGAAGGATGCTATGTTGTATTCCTAAAAGTGTGATGCATCCCAAGGCACAACAACATCCTACACCAGCCAGCTGAACCATTGTATCCTATTGTCTCTCCATAGCCTTCTATGAAATGGGGGATGGATATAGTGGGGGAATTGCCTAGAGCTCCCGGTGGAAAGGTGTTAATGCTGGCCATGACTCACTATTTCTCTAAGTGGAGTTGATAAAAAATTTTCTGCTTTCAGTGATTTGTACGAGAGGGGTCTTATTGCTAGAGTTAAGGAGTTTGTTATGTTAACAGATATAAAGAGACTATTGAAGGGGATGATGATGTAGCGATAGATATTAATTATGTTGGAGGATTTTATGTTTTATTGGTGTTTGGAGGTGAGGAGATAAATTTGTTTTCTTGAAAGATAAATAGGCTTGGACGAGAGTTTTATATTGGGTATAATCTCGAATATTGGTTTAGTTTATTATTATTATTATTATTATTATTATTATTATTATTATTATTATTAGTGTTATTATTTTAGACGTTAGGGTTATTGTTGAGGGTGGGTATTGGGTAGTCTAGCCTTAGTTAGGCATGGACTGATCACCCATGCTTAAACAAGGTAGCGTTAACCAATATCCAGCCATGATAATAACTAGTTAGGTGAACCATTACCTAACCTAGGATGATGTAATTGTATCAGGATCCTGAGTTAGTACCCGGTTGGAATAGCAAAGTGTTAAGCAACCGTGTAACAGGTGAGTTCTATGAATGTTTTCAAATGTGAGGATGCTTGTCCAAACTGGTAATTGTTAATATTGCATTCATGGCTGTTAGTATGCATGTATATAATCTGAATTTGAGCATTCATACACATGATATTTGTGGAACCCTTATACGTGCAACTACGGTGGGATTTGTCGGTATTACACTTGTGTGTAATGGGCATTTACTTGCATGAGATGCTAGTCACAGGCCCGGTGAGGGTGGCATCCAGTGAGGGTGTCGAGTGACTGTCATAGGCCGATGAGGGAGACACCCATTGAGGGCGTGGAGTGACATTAGGTTATGACATGGGCGGGTACAAGTCATAAATGGTTGAATTAATGTGTTTTACAACTTGTGTATATTCATGAACTCACCAGCATTGTCTGACGTCATTTTAAGCATGCGTCACAGGTAGTGATGGCTAGTTCTTGTGCATGCTGTTATCATGAAGCTAGTGGACCAATGGAATAGGATATGCTAGTTCGTGTGTTGTGATGATGTATATCTCGTGTTAAGAATAGTTTGCTGAAGTTTGTACTCTTAAGTTTCCAACTCTTGTACCTTGCAGTTTATGTTAATGATATAAGTGTTTCTCCTGTAAGTTGATATCAATTGTGTATGGTGCATCCTTATCTGGGTGTGGGCGTCACATATGGGTTGTGAGGCCATAAGTTTACATTTGTGTCCGGGAATAAATGTAGTAGAATTGACAGGGTTTTTGTGTCGTGAAATTTCTTAAACGAATGGCCGAATGCAGAGTACCGGGCGTTAGCAAGGGAAAACTCGGATCATAGTCCGATTGTTTTGAAAGTCGATTATAAAAATTTTGGTTCCAAGCCTTTTAAAATTTTCAATTGATACATGTACAGGGAAGGTTTTGATGAAGTGGTCAAAAAATCTATTTTGGATTATGAGGGTACTGGCCCGGGCCGACATTCAATTCATAAATAAGCTTAGAGTTGTGAAGCTTGCTATTATTGTTTGGAAAAGAAGTTTGGATGTTAAGGAAGCTGAGGAAGAAGTGAATTTGTTACAAGAATTATTAGAGCTTAATAATACTATTGAAGACAGAGAGTTATCGGAAGCGGAACAGTGGGTATATGAGGAAGCGAAGGCAAAGATCAAAGAATTAGAAGAATTCAAGGTTAAAGATTTACGTCAAAAGGCGAAGATCAAATGGGCCAAAGAAGGGGATGAGAAACCGAGCTTTCTTCATGGGGTTGTCAATAAGAGAAGAGTGTCTAATAACTTTCCGGGGTTGATGATTAAAGGTAGTTGGGTGACTAAACCTTCGTTGATTAAGAAAGAGGTGTTTGGGTTTTTCAAGAAGAAGTTTCAGATGTAATTCTGTAACACCCCAAAACCATTCGTTCGCCTAACTACGCCATTAGGCGTGATTAGCAAAATATTAACACAACTTAGAGAATATAATATGGGTTATATTCTAATATGGAAATAACCTAGTTAATAATATTATGTTTATAAATGAATAAAAGGTGTTGGAAACTAGCTTATGAGTTAGTTTTTTTTATAGCAAAATGAACCGAGACTAAACTTGAGGGACCATAGTTGCCTAAATGATAAACTTGGTTTTATCATTATGAAATTTAAAAGAAACACACACACACACACACACACTTGGTGTGTGTCACGAAAATGACCAGGAGACAAAGTCTCCTTTGTCTACAACCCTAATCAACAAGAACAAGCCCAATCAAGGCCAAAATCAAAGGGGTTCTTCTTGCATGAGCCCTAAAACGAATCACCCAAGTTTGATAAACGCAAAGGTAACTTTTATTTGCCTTAATTTGATGATTTTATTCAAGCTTGAAGTGGGTGAAAATCTTGATTGATTACAAAACGTGAGATTATTAGTTGTTAGAGGTTTCTCTAGCTTTAGGGAGCCTCAATCATACCTAATTTGCTTACGAATCACATTCTACATGTATGTTTGATTCTAGTCATATGGTTATGCTAATATGTGAAAACTGGGGTTTAACCTCTAGGTTGAAACCCTCTATGTTTAATGATTTAGTTAACTCTTAGGAGCTTTCTTAATGAGGAATTTAGGATAAAAAGTCTAAATAACATGATATGATGATTATTAGGTAGATGGGTATGTTTTGATAAACTTAAACTCATGAAAATCAAGTGAATTTGGTGGGTGCACACCAAGTGTTTCATGAAATGCCTCAATAGTCTTGTTTGCAAATTGAGGTGATAACTTGATTTGGGTAATCATGGAATTATCCGCATATAAAACTTGAAACACATGTTTAAAAGATGAATCACACCATTACATGAAAAGTTTAGCCAAATGATAATTGGGAAAACGAAATAATGGTGTGAATAAACTCATGAGATGTGTTAGTTATTGGATATGATGACTAACTTAACTAATCTTATGAGTATGGTGAAGGTTGATCTTGTCAAGCTAGGTGCAAGCTTGGATGGAATGGATCAACGAACAAAACGGGTCAAGCGGGTATGAGCCTAAGTGCAAGAAAATGGAAATGAATACAAGTAAGTTTTACTTACACTAGTAGTCTATAACATGTCTTAAGTGTCGTATATATATTGGTTATAAATCTCATGTATGTATTAGAGGTAAACCCCGAGGGGTTAAAATGTATTAAATGAGTTGCCTCACATGAACTCATAACAAACAAGGTTTATGACATATATTCGAAACAATGAGTTGTGACCGAATGGTGAAATTCATCAAACGGGTCAATCAATAATGAGATGTGGAAAATGAGGTTTTAATCCAAATGGAATCAATTGAATGAAATTGTTAAGCTTGATGTTAAATGGGTCAAGTTGTATCACTTGAACCATATGTAAAAACTTGTGTAATATAGTATCTTGAACTATGGATCTAAACGGGTCAAATGGTGAAGTCCTCACCATTTGAGTCCAACACTTAATGCTTGTATTCCAAGCATTAAGCTTTATAAGGTTAAACGGATCAAATGGCAAGGTTTTACCATTTGAGTTCTGAGAAAAATAATGTGTCTAGTTAGAAAGCACGCAGGTACATGCACTTGCGCGTACACGCTTGATGCTAAGAATCATGGATGCTAAGCACAAGTTATGGATATGGTCAAGTCCACCCGGTAAGACTATAGCTAATTAAACGCCTTCGGGCAAGGCAACAAGAGTACTACTAAAACTACCCACATGAAGCGTGGGTGCAAATCAAGTAAGTTATTTCCCTAACTATGTTTAATGCGCGCAAACGCGCCTAGAATCTACTAAACAAGTGAAAACTTGAGAAAGGATGAAACTCTAAGCCCGGAAGGACTTAGAGGTTTTTAAACAAGTCATTGAGTCAAAAAACATTGGATTTGAAACAAGAAGTTTCGCCACGAATGGCTAAATTGAAATATTTGACCATGAAGGGCATTTTAGGAATTTAAAAGATTTCTAAAGGTTGAATCTAAGAAACTAAATCATAATGAAACAAATCGGAAAACGCTTTTTGTTGATCAAGTGTCTAATGACTTGACAACTTAATCGGTAGGCATTTGGTGTGGTCAAAAAGTGCCTTGTTTGATTCAAGGCTTAACAGGTCGATATGGGTAAAAATCAACATAAACACTTAAAACTTTGAACCGGGTTATAGCATCATGAACCGGGACTATAATTTCAGTCAAACAAAGGTTTATTTAGTCGGCAAGTCGATACTTAGGCTTCGGGAATCATCAAATGCGGTTGCGACATGATTCCCATGCTTAAAAATCACCAAAAAAAAAACGATCAGAAGCTTTGCGCGGCCGCGCGCTTAAACCGACCGGCCGCGCGCTTTGACCTGCATGTCAGCACGATCTTTAAAATTCCATATAAAATCGTAGAAAAATCGTTAGGAGGGTTTGTTTATATGCCTGGAAAGCTCTCGGAGGTAGAACAATTCTCATTTGAAAGTCGAAGTCGGATTTTGGGTTTTAGAAGGGGTAAAAGCGATCCGAACAACTGTTGCGCATAAGTTGCAGCAGTTTGTTCTCCTGATAAAGGGCCGTTTGGCCTGGTTCGTTCCGTTTCGACGTGTAACGACTCTCATACTAGTTTAAAGGTATTATTGACAATCCACTAACCATTCTTTGTGCGATGGTGCTAGGTAAACATTTAATGGACGACCCAGAGCAAGGATCAAGTCGCGAGAAGAACCGAACACGCCCGAACACTCATCAAGTTTCCGCAATAGAATTCAAGAGTCTCCCGTGAAATTGTGAAATCTCATCATATGTTGTAATAGTTAAAATGTAGAAATCAAAAAGTTTAGATCACAACAAATTCAAGCTTTTCTTATTATATCTAATTTTTAATCGGGGAGTGGTTTTAAGTAAGGTTAAAACCCGTAGGATTAGGCGTTGATTGCGTGATTAGGGGTTAGGGTCTTACAAATTCATGAGACGCGATCGGCTTTCTTAACGGGTAGGTATATTCTTGATGGGCCTTTAATTATTAATGAAATTTTATCCTGGGCGAAGAGTTCGGGGGAAAATTTATTCTTTTTTAAGATTGATTTTGAAAAGGTGTATGACAATGTGCATTGGTAGTTTTTATTATCAATGATGCGCCAAATGAAATTCCCCGAGGTTTGGTGTAGAGGGATTAAAGAGGTGTTACTTTCGGCTCGATCTTCGGTATTGGTTAATGGTTCTCCAACCTTTAAATTTAGTTGTAGTAAAGGTCTTTGGCCTTCGCCAAGGTGATCCGGTATCCCCTTTTTTATTTGTGATTGTTATGGAGGCGTTTTCTAGTATTATTAGGAAGGCTTGTGACATTTGTGCGTTTGATGGCGTTCGGCTTCCGAATAATGGTCCGGTGGTGTCTCATTTGCCATGTGCGGATGACGCGAGATGGTAATGGGAGAATGGTCGCAATTTAATTTTAAAAGCCTTAGGAGAATGTTATGGATTTTTCATTTGTTCTCGG
>JAUTDX010002203.1:0-68669 GCA_030844895.1 Ambrosia x helenae
GAATAAACTTGTCCGGAACGGACGTTGGTGATTACCCGGTAAAAATTAAATAAACGAAAAGGATCCCGGACACCCAGGATATAAAATAAAGGGTATTTTGACAAAATATAATGTGTTTTGAGAACTACCAAAACCATAAAGTGAAAACTTTACATACAAATCTCCCGGTAACGAATAAAGTGCGCGTATAACTTATAATTTCACCCGACGAAAGCTTAACTAACCCACCAACACTTAAACTAGGCTATGTTTAAGGGTTCTTTGAGGCTAGTTTAATGTCCGAATAACGCGTAATTAAAATCCGATTAATACCTGAACGAAACCCGAACGTTATGTTTTAAATAATAACCAAGCTATCTTGTAGATTATTTTGTGTTGTGGACCCACAAAACACCCAACCCAACCGTCCCCAACCCTTAAACCATGTTAAATCCCTTTTTTTTTTTGTACAAACAAATCCTTAAAATCTATGGAAGATCATAACAAATATGGATGGATTTGATGAGATTTATATATATGATTATCAAGTCCTTGTAAGATACACAAAATCCTCCAAATCTTTGCAATATTTCGGCCAACTCACCCCATGTATCTCCTAAGATCATATTTTGTACAATTAGATATAAGGAGATCTAAAGTTAGATCTTATATATCTTGGAAGATTTTAGGAAGCTTGATGATTTATATAATACAACACATGATAAACACCAAAGAGAAACTCCTTTCTTCTTCTTGTTGATGCAGTGAACTACCAACACACACACACATCCATTTTTCAAGTTTTAACACTCCAAAATCATTCCATAAACATCCATTTTCCCAAACCCCCAATTGTGTGTTTCAAGCTTGGAGCTTAACCACCTTGGAAGAACACACTAAACCCCTTCAAAATCAAGTATTTTTAGCTTCCCTAGCCTTGTGCTAGTTGTAAGTATTCTTGATCTTGTTCTTGTCTTTAAAAGTTTATGTTTGTATCTAGAAAAGCAAGTTGTACAATGGGTTAACTTGATGAAACTTTACAATGGTAAAACATATGCTATTTTAGACTAAAATGGTGATGTGTTTGTGTATATAGGGGTCGTGAGTGGTGATGAATATATATATATATATATATATATATATATTCTTTTTGTAGTTTCATAAAGTTCACAAAAACTAAATAAAATGATGACTAAACATAGTTTGTTAATGAAACTTGAATAACCTTAAATGTGGTTAAAAATCATCATAAAATAATCATCTAAGACTTTATATGGTGTTGGTTTTGTTAGAAAATAACTTACATAAAGTTTACATATTCAAAGTTACACACTTGAAAGATTGATATGTTGGACATATTGGACATATACACTAAAAACACCTAATATTATCCTTAATAAGATGATTATGGACTATAAATGATGTTGGAACATAAAAATAGTCTATCATGACAAAGATGACAAAATAAAGTTTACTAGTTTAGTAGAAAATTGTCACTTTTGAAAGATTGAGAAGAAAATGTAACTTTTGGAAGTTAAAGGACTATTCTTCAAACAACTTTTCAGCGTTTTGATGAATGGGATGGATTCGCTTGCATGATGCGATAGAAAACGGTTTATTGCCACCAGGCGCCCATTTAGCGTTTGCACTTCTTTCAAGGTTGATGGAGAAGGCATTTGCGCTGGTGACAACCACGCCTAAAATTTCCCTTCTTCCATTCCAAATGCGCACTTGCTCGGGTTGAGTTTCATGTGTATCTCTTTTAAGTGCATGAAGGTTTCTTCTATGTCTTTCAGCATCTGGTCTTCTTCTCTACTCTTAATGACCAAGTCGTCCACATACACTTCCGGGTTTTTTCCAATCTGTTTTGCGAATGCGCGATCCATCAATCACTTGTATGTGGCGCCCGCATTTTTTAATGCCAAAAGGCATCTTGGTGTAGCAAAAGACTCCTTTGTCAATCTTGAAGGCTGTTTTGTCCTCGTCCTCCAGCGCCATCTGAATTTGATGGTAGCCTTTGTAGGCATCCAAGAAACATTTAAATCTGAAAGGCGCTAGGGAGTCGATTTTAAGATCGATCTCCGGGAGGGGGTAACAGTCCTTCGGGCATGCTTTGTTGAGATCAGTGTAGTCCACACACATCCTCCAACCACCGTTGCTTTTCTTGACCATTACTGGGTTGGCGACCCAGGTTTGGTACCTTGTTTCCCATAAGATCCCTGCTTTTAGTAGCTCGTCCACTTGCTCGTTCATTGCTTGTGTTTTTTCCCGCGCCCATGCTTCTGCGCTTTTGCGCGATGGGCTTGACCGAGCTGTAAGTGTTCAGCTTGTGTTGGGCGAGTTCTCGCGGGACTCCCACCAGTGTCTGATGGTTGTTAGGCGGATACATCCATATTTCTTCTAAGCAGTTGCTTGAGGTGGTCTCGGATGTTTTCAGAGATAGCTGGTCCCAACGTAATGGTTTGGCTCTGGAAACTTTGGGTTGAGGATCCACTTCTCTTGTTCTGTGCGCGGGCACGGTTTATATTTTTGCTGGGTGAGACTCTGTTGTCATGACGCATTCTCTATTGGCCCATAAGATTGCCACACCATTTGGGGTGGGGAAACTGATGGCGCCATGGACCGTTGAGGTAACCATGTTATATGCTGCCATAGAGTCGCGTCCCAAGATGATGTCATATTTGGATTTTGCTGGGATAACAAGAAAAGTGACTTCTTCGGTTCTTGAACGACCATGCTCTCCCAGAGTGAGAGGAAAAGAGATTTCTCCGAGCGGAGTTACCACCTCATTTGAGAATCCCATGATTGGAGAGTTAATGGGGCGCAGGCGCTGCTTGTCCTCATCGTCTAGCAAGTTGAAACATTGCTCATACATGATATCGGAATTACTTCCTGTGTCCATGAATGCGCGAGTGGTTCGGTAGTGATCGAAGATGGCTGTGACGATGATTGCGCGGGGGAGGAAGGTCCGCCTTTCACTATTGGGAAACATACTTGTTGCTCCCTCCATTCCGCGACGTGCTCAGTTTTGCGTTTCTGGTGCCTCCGCCTGTCACTGTGGATCATCATGCTTATGTTTTTTATCTTCTTTGGGGGTGGCCCGGCGTTTTGCTTGCGCTCGACATTTTGCAGCAGATGTCCGAGCTCGCCAGATTTTAAAGCGTCTTCAATGGCTTGCTTGAGCTGATAACATTTGTCGGTTTCATGACATATGTCCTGCTGATAGGCGCAGAACTTGTTATGATCTAAACCCTCTCTTCTCCTGATGACTTTGGGTGCGGGGAAATCAATGTTCTATGTTGCCAAAACTTGTGCTGGCATTTTTGTTAGTGGCGTCCAGTTGTTGTGATGTCGCCTTCCTGACTTGTTATCTGATGATGTGTTTCCCCTGTACTCTGAGATTTCTGTAGGTTTGGTGTCTGTCGGGACGGCTCCTTGAAGCCTGTTCCAAACAGAGCCTCTACTTTTTTCGATCATGCCTGTTGTTTTCTGTTGCGCACAGCTTGGGCTTGCGCGTCTGTGTATTGTGGGGCTTGCACCCAGTTCCAGACTGATAGCTCTCTTTCTGTTTTTGCGTAGTTCTTGGCGCCTCGCATGATTTCTTCCCATGTGTTTGGCATTCCTGTGCAACCAGCTAGGGTGCGAATCAGTGGGTCACATCGCACGCCGTGTTTGAAGGTTGCCTTCATGAGTTCAAACCCAATAGGGCCGATCTGGAAAGCTTCTCGGTTGAACCTTGTGATGTAATCTTCGATTAACTCATTGTCGGGCCTCCTGACTTGGAGGATATCTGTGGAGTCGCGCTCTATCCGCCGATTCTGACTGAAATGATCAGAGAATTTATCGGTAAACTCCTTGATGCTGTCAATCTTACCATTTGGCAGGCTGTCGAACCACACTCGCGCAGCACCCGTGAGTGTCTGCGCAAACATGTGACACCATGCTGGTAGGCTCCACCATGCGCATTTCCCTGCTACTTCAAAGCTTAATAAATGGTCATCAGGATCGCCTGTGCCATCAAACTTTCCTAAGGTGCTAGGAATTTTTGTTCTTGGTGGCAGCGGAGTAAGCGCGATGCGCGGGGTGAACTTTGATTTCTCGCTGAAGGATGGAGGATAATAAGGTTGCGTGAGGTCATCTTCACCATTCAATAAGTGTCCTCGATCAACGGTGTTGGTCAAGGGCTGGCTAATGTCACGGTTGAAGAGACTTTGGGACTCGTCAGAGTCCTCTCTCCATGTTGGATCAGTGTTACAATTCCTTCCGCCGTTGTGTCCTGCAGCTCTAGATGGGCCTTCGGATGCGGAGATGGGCCTCCCATCGCCATAGACAACACGCGGGTAGTTTCCTTGAGTTGCTGGTCTTTACGTTTTTGCATGTAGGCACGCCTCAGAGCTTCCTTTTGCTACGCATGCCACACCTCCGGACTAACCATCATTGTGGCATTTCCAGTTGGGGAAGTCTGGTTGTTGTCTACAGCAAAGTGAAAAGATGGGGTCTGTCTGGTCCCTGAGGACGGAGTGGTGTTAACACCGGCATCTGAAACGTTTCGTTGACCTTCTGTGGTGTTACCAAGCTGGTCGGTACCTGCCTGAGCAGCGTCGGTGCTTGTGTTACCACCAGTGAAGGTCAGTTGTGGGGGTAGAGAACTAATAGCTGGGTTTTAGAAAGATAGAAGTTTTTAGAGTTGTTGTTCTAATATGCTCGAAATACGGATCGCGCCAATGAAGAAACACCAATATAACAATTGAGATATAAGAGCACGAATAGAGATATGATTATTATTAATGACAGTTCGGACAGTACAAGACTCGAATACAAGATTGTTACAGCGTTTCGACTATAATCTATCCTTCTCAACTACAAGACGAGATCTCTAAGAATTTCTCTATCGAAGGTTGAATACCCCTTTCTCCTGGAATGGAGAAAGGTATTTATAGGCCCCTGAGGTGGCCTGTGATTGGTTGGAGAAGGAATGACAGCTGGGTGTACGATCGCAGACCATTGTCACTGTTGGCGTTGTCGCTCTGCGATTGGTCCACGTGTCCTATGACTGTCCTTTCTGTCCTTTTCTGTACCTCGTACCTGCAGGTGATCATGGAGCAGGGAATAATCGCCTCTGATTGGCTGTGTGTCCTTTTCATTGTCAGATGGCAGCTGTCATGTATGAGGTCTCATGCGCAGGCTTCTAGAAGTCCACGTCAGCGCAGTGTGCTGACGTGTGTGGAGATGTGGGGTCGTGTGCATGCGCGGTACATATCTCTTCACCCGGTTAACACAATATAGACTGGGGTGTCAAGAATCAGGGCCTGTTGTGCGAGTATTCAATTATTTATTATTCAAAGTAAATCATCATTTGATTATAATAAAATATACATACTACGTGAATCATATTGGAGCATGTGATTCATGCAATATTTAAAAAGTATATGTATCGTTCGTCTATATATTTGTGCTACACATGTATCTGACTAGTGTAGTGTTAAAAATACATTTTTATTAGCCTATTATAAATATTATAGTAATTAGATTCGAATATTCCAAAATTAAAAAAGAAATGTGTGTAACTCGGACTTCGGAGACCATAACCCTTGCTTCCTGCTTTAATATAACTTTTTCTCAACTTCATATGTGTTGTAACACACTGTACAAAAGGACTAACAGTTTATATGATTCATATAGTGATCAACTTCATAACAGCCTGTAAACTACGAAAACAATATATACCGTTTAGTTTTACATCTATGATCTAGTTCTTTTAACATTACTGATTAGTATTTTTTTATTGTAACTTTCAATTTCATTCACCATCTGACACGCCCTTAAAAAAGGACCGCCAACCAAAACTATTACAACATATACAATGGATATATGCACCAATCATTCCAAACTAAAATTTTGAAACTAGCTAGACCTATTTTTAACAAAAAAAGGACGACTTCGCACTTGCCACTATCTCTTCACATTGACGGCTTTTCCTATGAATTTTTTTTTTTTTCATTCCTAGCTTTCCACAATAGCAACATGAAACCATGACGATACCATGAATCACATGTTTCCCCTTAGATCCCCCACTCGCCTTCTTGTAAATTTCCAACATGTCACGAACATCAAAAGCAAATATCGGATATAACCTACACCATTTCGCAACTTGCATCCATAATCCTGTGCTATTATGCAAGCCGTAAAAACGTGAGCCGTTGATTTCGCGTCATAGTCATACAACAACGCACACATCATTATCAAACATAACATTCCTCCTAGCCAACGCCGGAAAAGTAGAAATCTTGTTCATCTCTGTCCTCCAAGCCAAAATATTGCACTTCAACAGCACCCAAGACACCCACTTCAAACAAAAATAGTTAGAATTTTCCCTATATTTTATAATCAATTTTTAACCGCACCCACTGAGAAAGTACCCAACCCATCCCCATCCCCACCCATTCCCACCGGTCATTTGAACACGAGAGTTGCACCATAATCAATATCGAAGCACACTCCTGCCATTCTACTAATTCCTCTGTCAAACTCGGTGGAGTTACCTACCTCCACTCCCAACCCATCCCAACCCAACTCGTCCTTTCCCTAGAACAATAATAACAATCAATAACCCATGACTGCTTATTTCTTTCTAGGCGAAACAAGTTTGACCACTTGTCTTTTAATAGCTCCTCACAAAACCTGGAGTCAAGCCAAAACCAAATAATCTTTCCATCCCCTACTACCCCTTTGATGAACCCATGCATCATCTTACCTCCAATGTTCAAGGAATCTCCTATTTTTACAATAGCCTTCCAACGTCCTGGAACATATTTTTTTCATTGGAATTGAGGACCACCGATTTCTAGATATGTGACAAGCATCAATGACCTTTCTCCAAAGACTACCCTCTTCCATCTGGTACCTCCAAACCCATTTATATAACAATGCCGTATTAGTATCATTCAATCTACTTAACCCCAAACCACCCATTTTTTTAGGAGTCGTCACCCTATCTCAAGCGACCCAATGAATCTTGTTAACATGACACACGGCCACCCACAAGAATTTCTTCATAATGCTCTCCAACCTATCAATAACCTTAAATGGAGCTTTATATAACGAAAAATAATATATCAAGAGACTCGCTAACATTGCCCTTATTAAAGTAACCCTTCCTCCTATATAGAGCGTATTTGCTTTCCAAGACAATAGCCGAGCTTCAAAAATCTCACTAATAGCTTTCCAATTATTACATATGTTCATATTAGCTCCTACTTTCACCTTTCCAGCTCTACAACTCAACACCTCTGCCATTCTCCCCACTCCTTCCAAAGACGACCTAATCCCAAAAATATTTGATTTATGAATATTTATCTTTATGTCGGAACATAAAAAAACCTAACTCTTCTCGTCGTCCTCTTAATATTGTCTTTTGACCACTTCCCCAATTTGAAGCGTCATCAACATAAAACAAATGTGATAAACCCAACCTTACATTAGATATCTTGATTCCTTTGAGAACCCCCACACTACAAGTTTTATCAATGACACAAGATGACGCCTCCATAACAATTGAGAATAAAAAAGGAGATAACAGATCCCTTGTCTTAATCCTTTTTCACATTGGGATTCAAAATTAGGCGACCCATTCACTAACACTAATGATCTAGCTCACTCAAGAATACCTTTAACCCATAAACACCACTTTCTTGGAAGGCGTATCTGATCCATAAGCCTTTTCAAAATCAATTTTAAGCAAAAAGGCTCCCCCCCCCCCCCCCCTTTTCTTCATCCAAGCTATCACCTCATTAACTATTAAAGGGCCAACCAAAATATATCTATCTTCCAAGAATGTCGTTTGAGATTCTGAGATAACCAAACCAATCACTTTTTTATTCCGATTGGCCATCACCTTAGAGACCACTTTACTAATAATCCCAATCAAATTGATCAGGTGATAATCCTTCAATCCCAAAGGAGTTTTTGATTTTAGGATCAAAGTAATAAAAGAAGAACTACAACCCCTACTAATCACCCCAACATCAAAAAACTCGGCCAAAATAACGTCTAGGTCAATTTTTAACTACATTAGTGTTCTTACTAGGTCAATTTTATGTGATTCCATGTATTAATTTAATTCTATGGAGAATAACGTCTCTCTGCAAAAAGTGGACGAATTTTCCTATTTTAGACAGTAATTTAAAATTTATGTTAGCATAATATCATACTAATGGCGTGGTTTTAGGACTTTATCAATTACCACGCCATGGTATGGTTTTCGGGACTCTACCACACCAATGTCACTTTTTAACTATATTAGTGTTCTTACCAGGTCAATTTTGTATTATTCTATGTAATAATTTAATTCTATGGAAAATGATGTCTCTCTTCAAAAAGTGAACGAATTTTCCTGTTTTAGACACTAATGTAAAATTTATGTTAGCATAACATCATACTAATGGCGCGGTTTTAGGACTTTACCAATTACCATGCCATGGTATGGTTTTTGGGACTCTACCACACCAAAATTTTTAACTACCTTAGTGTTCTTACTAGGTTAATTTTGTATGATTCCATATAATAATTTAACTAGATTATACCCCGGGAACGTCCCAAGGTTGAGAAATCTAATATGGCATATCATTTTTAGATATGAAATAGAATGATGCGCTTTACAGTTACATGCAGAAAAGCTTCGGGTAGCACCTAAACAAAAACAATTAACAATGTATTTCCAATGTTAACACCTAACCTTAAACAATGTATAACTCTAATATTAATACCTAGCCTAAAACAATGTGCAACTCCAATGCTAACACATGTTGAAAATATAATTTATATTTACTGATTTTAACATAATTTGTGACTTACCTATACATGATTAATGAATCACCAACACTTTGTATTTTTTTTTCCTGTATGAACAAAACCCCACAAAAAATTGTCGTTTTTTTCTCCGTTTTTTATATAGCACTATTGTACTCGTTGGAAAGATAATAAAACGCTCGTTAATTTGGTGTAATTTTTTTCTGTAAACAATCTCGTATATAAAAGATATTAACGTTTAAAAATCATTGGAGGAAACATGAGAGAGAAAAATCCAATTTTGTTTTTAAATTTTTTTTCTAAAATCAATTAATGTAACATGACCCACTTAATGGGATGATGCCTTCTTTAAATGTCATGTAGGATTTACTGTTTTCAATTATATAATAGATTATGAGAAAGTATACGATACAAAGTATCGTTAGCCTACAAAGTGTAAGAAGCCACCACATCTTGACACGTGTAAACCCTAGTTAAATCTAACTAACCCAATCCTGATTGATTTAAAAGAGGTAAAAGGTAATGTTCCTTCAAATCGTTTATTAATCGTTCATTAACCACCACCACCACCACCGCCTGACCCAACCACCGGACCAAAGTCTCACAACTCCCTCTCTCCTTTAACCTCTAACGCCTTCAAAACCTTTCACGTTGTTCGACTTCAACCCGACCTCAATCGTGGCTCAGATCTAGTCACTTCCCTCTATCTTCGGAGAAGACAACCAAGCCAACATCTACGTATCTCTGGCTAATCACAAAACAAAGGAAAAAGAAAAAAAAAGAAAAAAAACAACCAATCCGTAAAAACCTTACCTCAACTGTGTGTGAATATAGTTGTTTGTTTGTTGGAGGAAAACAGAGGAAAATAGGGGAAAAAGTGAGGAAAAGGTGAGTTTTATTTATACTAAATGCGTTTTACAAAACCAGGTGCGTTTTACAAAAACCAAATGCGTTTTACAAAAACCAAGTGCGTTTTACAAAAACCAAATGCGTTTTTCAAAAACCAAATGCGTTTTACAAAAACCAAGTGCGTTTTACAAAAACCAAGTGCGTTTTATAAAAACCAAGTGCGTTTTTGTAAAAACCAGTTTAAATAGTGTTTAAAAAACCAAATGCGTTTTATAAAAAAACCAAGTGCGTTTTTATGATTTTCTGTTTAACAGTTTCTGATCTTCATTGTCTAAAGCTTTTTTGAAAGCCATTTTTTTCTTTAATTCTTCTTCTATTATCAACCTCGTTCGTTTCTGTGAATAATACATGCGTTGATAGTGATTTTTGAATATGATTCGACTAATTTTATCAATTGAATTATCATACTCTGTTTTTTTCTATTTCTGCAAATACGTTTTGATTATTTTTGTAATTGAATGTTTTTTATTGTTTAATCATTCTGAACGTTTAATCGAGATGAAAACGATGAAAAATCAGGTTCAATCGTTGAAAATTTGTGCATCGATTATGTCAGTTGTTACGATTTCACAGAAATTTAAACGCGTTTTTCCTAATTTACCCTTGGTTAGATTAACCCAAATACGATTAGGATTGTTAATTACCATCTTGCCACCGCCTAAATCTAATGGCTGGGAATGCTTCTTACACTTTATACGTTAAGAAACTTTGTACGTTATCTCTTTCCTCCCAATAGATTATAAGAAAAATGACGTATCTCCTCCAAAAGTGGATAAATTTTTCTGTTTTAGAAACTACATTAAATTAAGAGTAATTAGATTTTTTTTTAAACAATACCTTAATATAAAAAAAAAATCAAAGTAATATATTAAGAAAAATAACAGGTCAAAAAAGTCATTTTTCTTGAAATTTTAATGATAAGAAAATAGTCAAAGAAATGCATGAATTTGACATCACTCACATAATGACCGCCAACTATTAATTTTAGAGAAAGGACCAAGTGACCAACGCAACCGCTGCATCGTTTTAAACTTTTAATGTCTTCCTTTGACCCAACCGCGTCGCACTTGATCTAACGCAAACTTTTCTAGAATATATTTGCATATTGGATGTGACTTGTGAGCACATAAAAATATAACTGAATTAATCAACTTACCGGATCATATTAACCGAACCAAACAATTAACCGACGGTTAGGTTAAATATAACGGGTTAACTCAAAGTTACACATGCCAATCTTGTCCAAAGGTTTAGATACGACCATACACTTGATTGTCTTTGTGTGTACAAGTATATTTATAGGTTTAGTTTGAAATATCTCTTATAATTATAATTAGGATGGTACTTGATTCCATGTTATGTTTTGAAGATGACACGGTTCCATAAGATAGTAATCATAGTTAATTTGTAGTGATAATTTAATAATTATGAATCTTAAATATTCATTACATTTTGCTACCATCTAGCAACATCATAAATCAGTGGCGGATCTAGGCCATAAAATCAGTAGTAACGTTTTTCATTTTTTTCATTTTAGCAGCAACGTTTTCCAATTTTCGTAAAAAAAAAACCAAATTTTCCACTAATTTTCCACTACGCGCGTGAAGTTGAGCCGCAACGTCCGCAACCCCTCCCCATAAAATATGTCCGCCCCTGTCATAAATCCATGAGTAATTCTGAATCGTGTAATATACGAGATTAGGCAAACCCTATAAAAATAAATATTGAACTATTATGTTGGACTTCATTTTGAGTGAGGACTTTTTACACGTACACTGTTATTAATTAAGCTAAGATACGGAGTTTATGGCATTTCCAAACATCTTATTGTTTGTCATTTGTAAATTGAAATCAATAATCACAATATAAATCACCAAATTTTAATGGTTTGTTGCCATATATGTAGTATCTAGTTAAGTTGGGGATATGGATACGATAGCTTATTCTTGAGACTCAATATTGCATGTTCTGGAGAATATCGATTGTTGATCGTATAAACGATTGATTTGTTATTGAATATAATGATATAGTGATTTATTGACTTTGATACCAGAGCACATCCACCTTTGTATGTTGTTTATTGAGTTGCTTATGGATCAGTCATCGAATATTATTGTTATTATATTGGTGTTGGGATATGTGTGACTGTCGACGTCCTTCTACATGTTGGTGTCCTAGTCTGCAGCTAATGTACATGTTTTTTGTTTATCAGCTCACGAGGGTATTTCCACATAGATTATTATCGTACTGATTGACCATTGTAAAATATTGATTATATCGTTGAATTGCTGTCGTAATAAAGTTGTTTCACCATTGATTGAATACCATATTCATCGTCCTCGTCGAATTATCGTTATTGCTATTGTTTTCCGTTACCTAGCAATTTGGCCCAACCATGCTCTTTTTGTTGTTTTCTCTTATTTCTTAAACAGATACTGGGGGGGGGGGGGGGGGGGGGGAGAATGTGTGAAGAATGGAAATTAAACCGCTAGAGTTGGAAACGAGGAGTTTACTTAAATTTTATATTTTTTTTGGAAGGTGTGCTCCAGCGGTAAACCCAATCGACAGACAACCCCTTAAATTTTATATATGTAATAGTTTTGGACACCTATGTTTTTGTGTGGTTTTTGGATTTCAAAACCTTTGGAATTAACGTTTAATTAATTTATTAATTATCTTGGATTATTGTATATTTTGGCACGTCAGTCCTAATCGTGTGGGGCTGTTACATTTATGCTAACTGAAGAATTGTAATACGAAGACCATACCCCACTTATTATCATAACCTTGATCGATTTTAATTGATGTTTATTAGTGTAGCTTTTTTAACTTCCGCACATTTAAGACGTGATCCATCAAGAGAATGGGATTGTTCTACACGACTAAACTTCATGTCACTATATAACCTTATTAAATGATTAGTCGCTGCATTTTAGGTACGTGTTATTAAATATAAAAATGAAGTATTAGTATAAAATAAGCCATATTTATTTGTTTTTATTAGGTAGGCTATAGAGGAAAAGAGTTAAATAGAATATTATAAAAGAATAAACAAAAGAGAAAATGTAAAAGCTTATATGCCGTGTGGAGTTTTGACTTTTGAGTGAACAAAGAGAAGAACAAAATGTAAGTTTTTGACTTTTGAGTGAACGAAAAGAAGAGCAAAATACTAGACATTATCGTGACTTGTTGTAATTAATATTTCGAAGTCTTGTTTTATGTAGGAAAGAAATCGAATGGATCATGTGGGCTTGGCTTAATCGGGCTGAAAGTTTGAAATGAGCCCAGGACCAAAATCGTAATGTTGAAAATAAAGTGGCCATGGTCAAAATTAATAATTCCACTTGGATAATGGTTTCAACATATCTAATAAATTCAATTTCAGCAAAAGAATCAAAAAGAATTATAACGGTGCTAATATTCACATACCCTCCAAATTAATGCCTATTACTCCCATTTGTCACAAAAACAGAAACAAATCTCCTATCTGTAAATCCATATAAAATGTATGTTATCTAGACACCCGTATATACGACAAAGTAAACTAACAAGAACATATATAATCAAACACATTTTTTATTCATTTGTATTCAATAAGAAATTGGCATGTTCGTGTCTATTTATGTTCATTTGTTAAACCTAAACAAATAGTTTATGAACATAAACAAAGAAACTTAAATAAACATAATTTAACAAACATAAACAACACAAATAACCATAATTGAACAAACATAACAAACACAAATGAACATAATTCACCAAACATAAACGGACACAAACGATCATAAAAGTAGTTTTATATATAAATTAGTGATTAATTACGGTAAGTTTCATACTATAAAGCTTACTATATTACACTTTATGTCCTTAAAGTATCATCAAAATTATGAAACATGTCCTTTATTTTATTTTTTTATATTTTATGTCCAAATTCGTTGTTTTTCTTACAGATTATGTCCTTTTATACTAACTCAGTTAACTACTTAACTACAATCTAACCAAGGGCAAAATAGTCCATTCACATGCTTTTGACTCAAAAGTCCCATCTGACCTAAATTTCAACCTCTGTAATGATCTTCTCTTCAAAATCGATTTAGGGATTCTTCCACAACCAACTCAACACAATCATCACCTGTCATCACCTCTACCTGAACCCACCACCATGGCACCAGCCTCACTACCACCAACACCACCATAACAATCACCACTTGCCACTCCCACAACACCCACAACCAGTACCCCACCCACCTCCACCGTTGTCACCTCCAGATCTGAATTGAGTACCCAGTTTCGTCATCCACCTCGACCACCATCACCCAACTTCGTTCGCCCCTTCCTACCACCACCATCGTTCATCACCAGCAACCCAAAATCAAACTTGCAACTAAATACCAAAAGTAAAACCCTAGACATCAAAATCGGACCTAAAATCAAATTCGTTCACCAACAACCGTCGTTCACCACCATCGCTCACCCCAGTTCAAAATCAGTTCCTTTTCATTTATCATCAAAAGACAATCGTTCATAAACAGCAACAATAACCGTCCAACTCCTTTTTTATTTAAGGTTATGGGTTTCAAATTTGGGATTTTAATTTAAGGTTGTGGGTTCTCAGATTTGGTTGGTGGTGGCATTCACAGATATAGAGAATGGAGATAAACGGGTGTAATTTGGTGGTGTGGGGCTGGTGGCTGATATTGGCAATGGTACTAGCGATAATGGTGGTCGTAGGTGGTAATAGAGGGTAGCGACAAGTGGTGATGGTGATGTTAAGTGGAGATTTTTTATACACATGATATATATATATAGGATTTGGATCATTTGAGAACCACCATTTAGGGAGAAAACAAAAGAACCAGTGTAAACATGTAGCATTTTTGTAAATATGAAGGTGTCTACAAAAAACCCCTCCATCAAAAAAATAAATAAATAAAAAAATTATATAACCTAAATAAATAAAAAAAATAAAAAAAGTAAAAACACCAAAATGATTATTTTGCATTATTTATTCGAAAAAAATAAAAAAATAAAAAAAATGGCTTGTGACGTCATATGACGTCATCCTGATGCATATGTGCATTTCGCTGTTATATATACAGAAATACACCGTATGCACATGTGCATTTCACTCTTAAATCGACTTTTGAATGAGTTGTCAATTACCATAACTAAATGATTATTAAATGGCCGCGATATTATATATAAGGGATCAAAAATTTTATTCAATGATCCATAAACGGACGCAAAGTGAGATATGAAACACACTCGAACTCGTCAATTGTTTAGACATGCATATTATAACATAAATCGAAAAATAACACATGTGTATGACAACAAACATGAATAAAATTAATACAACTCTTTATGAAAACTATAATACAAGATACGTGTACTACATGCACATGTGCATTTCACTAAAATATTCAACTAATTCAACCGGTCGCCGACTTTTATCCGATAAAACCTTTGCGTTCCGCTCATTCCAAAGACACCATATGGTTGTGTATACAATACCCCTGAGTGAACTCCGCTGCGCAGCAATCTCCATACATGTTGCAGCCACCTGCATCAGATCATCAACATCAAACAGCAACATCGGCTGCAACTAGAACCATCTGCATATCCTAAACCCCAACTCATGTGCGAACCAACAACCTGTAAATAAATGTGTGACTGTTTCAGCAGCTTCAGTGCATAACGGACAGATATCATCTGCTAATATCACTCCACGTTTCTGCAGCTCCTGTTTTGTAGGTATGCGATTCCGAACTACCTGCCATATCATTAACTTACACTTGAGAGGAGTCCAGCCCTTCCACTATACCTTCTGTTCGACAACATTGTTGCTGCAATCGACAAACAATTGTTTTGCCTTCCGAACCGTATAAATTCCGTCTTTGTCACTTCTCCATTCTCAACGATCACTACCTTCTATCCATTTGTAGTCGTAAGACACCTGCAACAAATTAAACAGATCCAAATTAACAAGAATTAAACTTTAATGCACATGTGCATTAACATTAATTTTAACATTACCATATAATCTAGGCACGACCTTGATGATAACAAAAATTAAACCTTAATGCACATGTGCATTAACATTAATTTCAACATTACCATATAAATTATGCACATGTGCATCGGTCGCTCTAGTTATTTGACCATTCGGAATTCCGATTCGCTAGACACAGTTTATTTGACCAGAAAACTCTTGGGTCGCCACCGTCTTTAACGACTACCATTTGTTAAATTTACCATTTGTTGGTTACTAAAACAAAGGGACCTATTTCCCCTAATTCACCTGTAAAATGTTCATCCACATTTGCCCTTGAACTTTATGTCTTGGCTGCATATAATTGAACTGATATAAGAAAAGGCAACCACTTTTGAACCTTTGTTGGTACTAAAAGTAAAGGGTCTCATTTGCCCTAATTTGATTGTAAGCATTCATCCCCATTTTCTCTTGAACGTTCTGTCTTAACTGCAATAAAACTAAACTGACATAAGAAAAAGCAACCACTTTTTTTTGCAATACAACACTGATGGAAGTAATAATCGTTACCGTTTACGCTAATAAGTGGGATTGTAAATTAAGCTAACGGGAAGACGACCAATCGACGAACAACTGTTTTGCCTTCCGGACCGTATAAATTCCGTCTTGTCACCTCTCCATTCTCAACGATCACTACCTTCTATCCATTTGTAGTCGTAAGACACTTGCAACAAATCAAACAGATCCAAATTAACAAGAATTAAACTTTAATGCACATGTGCATTAACACTAATTTTAACATTACCATATAAACTATGCACGACCTTAATGATAACAAGAATTAAACCTTAATGCACATGTGCTTAACATTAATTTCAACATTACCATATAAATTATGCACATGTGCATCAGTCGTTCTAGTTTTTTGACCATTCAGAATTCTGATTCGCTAGACACAGTTCGATTAGTTTCTGCTATACGATAAATAAAGAACATAACTAATACAGGGAACAAGGGAATACCAAGTACATCCGGACTAAATAAATAATGCCAACCTGATTCAACTTTCTAATCAACAATTGTGTCATTATCTTCACTTGCATCGGTAACATTTTTTGTTCCTTTATCCCTCGATTGTAATACAAATGTTACTTTCTTTGATTTTTTTCCGCATCTCTTAGCTAGAATCAATAAAAACGCATAAGGAAACTAATATTTCAACCTGAATTCACATGTGCAACAACATTACTTTGTTAATTACAACAAAATAATTGCACATGTGCATTATTGTTAATTACTTAATTATACCCGTATATTCTTCAACATTACTTTTAACATTACAAACTACGTTTTGCACATGTGCATTAACAATCTTAATGCACATGTGCATTCATAAGGTTATTAGGTAACATGTATGTGCTTCTCTTGTCAATCCACACAACCCTAGCATATTTGAATTGCATGACCAAAAAAAAACACTGAAAACATACCATCAACACGAAAAACCGTCATTCAAATTACTACATCATGATTACAATAAGGTTTTCCTGTGGTCAACATCAAGTGGAAAAAGAAATTTTAGACTCTTTAACAATCTCCATCAAAGTAACTAGCAGTTAAAATTACCTATCAGAAGAGTCTGCAGAATTTGTAAGCTGATCATCAGACACACAGTTGTCTGAGAACACATTAGACGTTGTTCCAGCAGTTAAACATGCAGGAGCAGAGACATGAAAGTCCTTCAATTGAAACCCTAGAAACTGGTTTAAATTACCATTTGTCTTGGCAACATGGTATATAAAGTATCCATAGATTGAAAAACTATCTGGTTGTTCCTTATTTCTTGAATTCATACTTATCTTCCTGCAACTGTGGAAACTTCTGCTAGTTTGAGATACACTAAACGTATCAATAGTGCCCATACGGTTCTCATCCAGAGAAGTTTTGCTACTTAAATAAATTCCTCCAAGTAGAGCTTTAGAACTACAAAGAGCCACAGGTAACTGCAAAGAGCTTTAGAACTGCAAAGAGACTGAAAATAAAAATCACGTTCAATATAAAATAAATAAACCTACCTAGCTACCTGAACAAGAATGTGCTCTATATTCCGCCAAAAGATTTTAGCGACATTTTAAGAGAAAAAAGACTTGTTGCCTAACCTTGTTTAGTGGATGAGAAAGCAATTGTTGTTCAAGTTTCTCAATCTGATTTACTAGGTCAACGAACTCCGGTTCTTCTATGCCCATATCATGCCAACACAAATCGTGAGTACAGATCAACAATGAAAACAAATTCTCGTATAGATGAAGCTTCGGTGACGGATTGATGGAATCTCAAGTGACGGAAGTTAGATTTATATGTAGTTAGAGGATGAAGATTCTTTTTTACAGAGAAGGGAGGTAGAGGAAGAAGATAGGGTTGTTTTATTTTGAGTTGAGAGTTATTTACAATAATGCCCCATGTTCACATTGGTTCTCATGGTTCTCACAATAAAGTTGGTTCTCGTATGATCCCTACCCTATATATATATATATAAATATATATATATATATATAGGGGAGGGATAATTTGAAAACCCTCCCCAGTTAAGAAAACCCATGAAACCTACATCTTAACCATCCATCTTAAATGATCTATGGTTGTAGTGTTTTTTATTATTTTAATAAAAAAGTTAATACCAAACAAGTTGAAAAGGGCAAGAATGTCAAAAAATTACTTTCATCTCTCCTCTTTCATCTCTCATCTCTCATTTCTCTCCTCTCTCTTCTCTCCTCTCTATGTTGTTTTATTTATGGTTCTAACATATGTTTTTCTGTTGTTTTTTTATAACAGAGGTCAAACATATGTTTTTGTTCGTCGTAAAACTTGTTTTTTTACAACAGATGTAACAAACATATGTTTTTATGTTTGTTCTAAAACTTGTAACATATGATAAATTAAAACTTAAACAACAAAAACATATGATAAGTTAAAATCGAAACCAAAAAACATATATTTCACAAAACTTATCTAAATATAATATTCAAATTATAAATCCAAACAAAATACATATGTATTTATTTGAAAACAAACTTCGTTATTCAAAAAAAAATTAACAAGGAAAAGAATTGTTAAAATGTATAAAGCTACCATGTAGAATTTGTTTCTGCAGTAATTGAATGTAGTTATCCAATGTCGCATGTGATGGAAATTTTATTAACTTGGTAAAGATTTAAGAACTAAGAAATTAATATATCTAATACAACTGTCGCCCATGAGAATAAAGGAAAAAGCTATGGACCAAGCCCAAGAATCTAGTCGATGTTCATCCTAAAGTGGTTTAATAGTTGCATAAATGCATCTTTCTACTTATAATCAGCAGCAAATGGAGCACCATTCAAATCTGTTTGGTCTTGTTCTTGCTTTAGGTAGTTGTACCATGTGTAAAAACAGTTGTACAACCACCACCGATTAAAAAAACAAATGGAGCACCACCACCACCAACGTTGCCGGAGCACCAACACCTCGTTAGATCTTGAATCGCCGTTGGTAACCGTCCCTTGATCTGAACATCATGGTTTCTTGCCAATATGTGAAAGATTTATGCGTGTCTTTATCTAGAAAGAAGAGAGAGGGGGATGAGTGGTTTTAAAGAGTGAGAGAGAAATGAGATCTGGATTATCTCTGTGTTTGGTTTGTGTGTGTGATTGTCTTGAGAAAAAAAAAGAGATGAGTGATTTGGGTGAAAGACTTTGAATGTTTTATTGTAGGGAGTGAAAAAATACACAAAAGAGAGAGAGTGTTCTGTGTGTGTCAGAATGAGGAGAAAAGTAAAGGTTTTAAATTAAGCAAAATGTCTACAATGCCCTTTCCTACTTTATCATGAATGAAAACGTGGAAACATATTGGCCTTAGAAAGTGGTTTAATGGGTTTTCACAAGTGGGGTGGTTTGCAATTTATAATTGGCCTATATATATATATATATATGCCTATATATATAACGCCCAAATATACTAACTGAGTTTACTGAGTTTTGGATTAGGGTAAATAAGGTTTTGTTTAGTCAAAAGCATGTGAATGGACTATTTTTGCCCTTGATTAGGGCAAATTGGTGAAGAGGATGATGATAGGATGATGATTTGGGGAAGCTGTGGTCGATTAGGGCTGAAAAAAAGTGCAGGTGCAAGGTGGGATATAAGGGTGAAGATGATGGTGAATGGACAGTTTTACCCCTGGGTTTAATGAAGTTAACTGGGATTTTTAACCCAGTTAGTGATAAAGGACACAATATGCAATAAATAAAAAGATTTTGGACATAAAATGCAAAAAAATAAATAAATAAAGGACATGTTTCATAATTTTGATAATACTTTAAGGACATAAAGTGTAATTTTGTCACAGTTATATTTGTATAAGTAGTTAGAAAACACATTCTATGTTTATATTTTTGGAAAAATTACAAAAATCGTCCTTTATGTTTACAACATTTTTCAGTGGTTGTTCTTTAACTTTAAAATTGATGAGAATCATCATTTACGTTGTAAAACCTTGCATCTTTCGTCCTTTAGCGCTAACTTGGTTGAATTTTAACGTTAAAAGTGGTCACGTGTGATCCACGTGAGGGCATATATGTCATTTCACATCTCCCTCCCTTTAAAACCCTCAACTTCCTCATCACCTTCTTCAGCCATCTACCATTTACCACCACCTGCTGTCGCCATCACCACCACCATCACCTAACCTAAACCCTGAACCCTAACCACCATTGCCTAAAGTGATTTCCACAATAACCACCACCACAACCATCAACAACAACATCCAACACCACCATATCTAGAAAACCACCGACCATCACCACCATTTTCTGAAGCAACCTACCACCAACAACCTACCGTTGCCGTCACCGATATCTGGAAAGGTTAACCGTCGATGAAGAAACAAAATGTAAGGGTTTTAATCATACCTACTTATCAGATTCCACCTGGAACCGTTGCCATTGCTAGGGTTTAGACCCTTCTATTGTTGCCACTATTGATGAGACCCTAATTCACCAGATCTTCGGCTATAAATAGAAGCCCACCCGTTTCCCCTCGTCGTACTCATCTCAGCCATACAACCATATTGGTGTGCGATGATGAACCAGAACCTCCGTTCCGTTGCCGCCCCTCTCATCTTCAACCATACAACCGTAAACAGAAGCCCAACCCTAACCACCATCGCCTAACCTAAACCCCCAACCCAAACCACCATCATCCTGATTCAATCCTCTTTCAGACCTATGAACCCCAACTCCACCGCCCTAACGAGTCAGGTGGAGATGATTTAGGGGATGACAACGGTGGTTGCAGTGTCGAAGAAGATTGGGTGATGGTGGTTGGATGTGGGTGTGAAGATAAAGATGGGTATACAGAGAAAGATGGAGGAAGACGGTAATTTTTATATGTATATCATTTTCTTTTTTTTGTAAATTCTTATTGTAAAAAAGACAATTATACCCTCATGTGGGGTCCACATGATCAAACTTAACCAAAAAAACTAACCAGGTTAGGCCTAAAGGACGAGACATGCAAGATTTTACAATATAAAGGAAGATTTTCATCAATTTTGAAGTTAAAGGACAACCATTGCAAAACCATATAAACATAAAGGACGATTTCTGTAATTTTTCCTATATTTTTTATTTATATAAGTATAGCTAACTTATGTATATATATTAAAATTTAAACAAACATAGATGAACGAACATAAATGGGTGTTCACGAACATAAGTGAATGAACAAAAAAATTGGTTCATGTTTGTCGTTTATTAAATAAACGAACTTCCCACGGAACAAGTTTACAAACAATCCATAAATGTTCGATTTATTTATAGGCCTGCATATAAGGATGCTTTTATGTAAGTCAAATAAAAATTTTACCGGATTCGTTTCTAGAGTTGAAACTATCGATTTCGAGAAAAAATTCATTTCTTAAAATTAAATATTCAATACCCAAGTAGGCTTATAAAAACGAATCATAACCTGATCAAAGGATTTACTTGTTACTAATATAGCCAAGTCTATGTTCTTTTTTACTTTTTTTTCTCACTTCGATAGCATCATAAATTGCATCATCAAATCAGAGGAAATGAATGCCTTTTATGTCAAGCAATACATGTAGTAATTAACTCCAGAAATAATAGTAAAAGTAAGTCGTGTAGTGGATCAACTCATCAAGTTCCCATTGAAATAGAATTCACACAAGAAAAGGCAATTGCCATTTGTTGGTTATTATTTGCATTCCTTACAAATAATACACTCCTTGTTTGGGATTGAACCAGAGACCTTCCACTAAGAAGTAAGAGCTTACACTAAGTAAGCTAGCCCACTTATTTCCCTTAGGAGGATAAATATGTAATTGACTTTTTAAGTTGATATGTAAAATGATTTTAGCAACAAGAAATATCTAAATGCCCCTATTAACTTTTTTTTAAAAGATAAACTTCATCAAACCACCAAATGCCCCTATTAACTGATATATGGTCTTACAGATACCGAAATTACTGATCTGGAAAATCACTAAAAATTAGTACCGGTACAAAAAATGTTTGGTAGTAATTGGTACGGTAGGGTATTAGAAAGTAAAAGGTGGGTCAAATATCGCACCGTTAACGATATTGCTTGATACGGTACGGTTTGATCGGTTAGATAGCAGTTCGGTTTTGGTACTGATACCATTTACTCTTTCATATTTTGTGTGTAACAAATACAAAATTAAAATATATGAACCATTCCTAAAAAATAAACGATTTAGATTATTTTTTTCTCATGATGATTTAGTGTTCGGTAAACCTATATATGAAAATGGAATTCTTTCACCAGAACAGTTGCTTTTTATTATAGCATATACTAATCTAGAAGACCATTATAAATAATTAGGTGAACATAGAGAATTCATGGTAAACATCACAGTCATGTTTTCTTAATTGACTCACAAAGAATATGACTCTTGACCCACTTTAACATATAGATTTTGTGTCTACAAAATGCAATTATAACGATTACGGTCATCACAATTCGTACATAAATGCTAAGCCATCATCTAGAAGTAATAATAAATTATATATTACAGCCTCTTGACATCCACGTTCCTCTTATTTTATTCCTAAACAATCAATTTTTATAAAATTTAAACACCGAGAATGATTCTAATTCTACTATGATTGACCGGGAAAACAAATTTTAACGACTATGGTCAAAAGGGTTTAAGGGTATGTTTGGTAAGGATTTTTTATGAGCTTTTACCTTTAAGCTTTAAAAAAAAAAACTTGTACTCAATAAAAAAGCCTTGTTTAGTTGAAAAAACTTGAAACTTTTAGGTTATGAGAAAAAACTCCATATTGAAACGTTACTATTACTAGCATTAAAAAAAACACCTACTAGCTACAATCTTTTAATGAGTAAAATGACACAAATACTCATTATACCATAAAAAAACAAAAAAAAAACATGCATACAAACTTTTTAGTTATGTCTATTTCGATCATTTTATTAAAAGCTTCAGCTACTCTGTCAAACATCAAAATATATTTAAAAAACTACAGCTATCAGCTTCCAGTCACCAGCTAGTTTTGTCAAACATACCCTAAGTATGATTTACAACAAAATTCACTAGCTAACCATACTAATTAAAAACTATATATTTTTTTTTACAATTGTTGCTTGCTATCTTTATATATATATATATATATATAAGATTTGTTTAAAAAAAATTATAGAGTTGGCGGACTCTCTTATGGAAATATAGTTGAATATGAAAAAAAAAAAACCATATCAACTTTGATGAAAATTACATTATGATTTTTACTTTTTAACCCTGTAAGAGGTTTTCATATGGATGGAGGGCTCTCGATGGACTGGGTGACAAACACCGTTTTGATACTTGACTTACATATAGATTTTGAGGATGAAAATATTAAAGTAAATAAATAAATAATTTTATATGTTGACAATATATATGTTGGTATGGCTGTTCAAATCGCTCGCCGCTCGTGGATCGCTCGTCGCTCGTTTGGAAAATGCTCGAAAAATGTTCGCTCGTTCTTCCGCTCGATTGTATATGAGCCGATCGGCTCGGTTCGGTTTGTAAATGAGCCAAGCACGAGCAAAGGTACGCTCGGATCGGTTCGGCTCGAATAAATTTTTATTTGTTTAATAATAAATATACACACAATTTATAGATAAATTTATGGCTTTATATATAAGATTCTATTGGATTTGACTCAGTATATGCAAACAAAATATAACCAGCACACTTAACATAATAAAAAAATTAACACTAGATTTAATAGTAAAACAATAACTCATGAGGTGACGATCTTGACTTCTTTATGTTAATAGTCGTCAATCGCTAATTGTCGCTTGATATCACACATACGTCACAATGCAACAACTGTTGTCTGACGTATGCTCATCACCTCACCAGCCTCAATCTAAGCCTTATACTTGGACATTGGGATCTCAATATTTGTGTTAGTATCGGACATTTTGACCTTAGTTGTCACCCGACAATCAAAACATCGAAGGAAACATCCCAATTTTATAATCGTCCATATTATTCTCCGCTTGATTCTCGCTCGGAAAATTTGCGCTCGAAGAATGCTCGTTCGGTTTTCGGCTCGAAATATAAACAAGCCGCTCCGCTCGGTTCGGTTTGTAAACGAGCCAAGCACGAGCAAAACTTTGTTCGGATCGGCTCGGCTCGTGAACAGCCATATATTTTGGTAAGCTTAGAGACTTGAAAGGTAATCATGAAAAATATAAAGGGTCTGTTTGGTATGGGGTAATGGAATGGACGAGGTAATGGAATGGATCATTACCATTCCATGTCTTGTTTGGTTGCCATGTGGGAATGAAACAATTATTACTTTGTGTTGTTGGATAGGCAGGAAAAGATGAAAGAATAAAATCAGTGTTGAGTGGCGATGGTGGGTGGTGGTTAGTGGCGGTGATGGTGAGTGGTGATATGTGGCGGTAGTGACGGTGGTGGGTGGCGGTAGTGGTGGTGCACCAGTGGAAGGTGGGTGGGAAACGATGGTGAGTGGTGGCGGTGGGTGCGGTGACAGTAGGTGGTGGTGTGTGGTGGGAGCGTGATGGTAGGTAGCGACGACGGTGGTGGGTAGTGGCAATGGTGGCGGTAGGTGGAGGCTGATGGCGGTGATGTTGGGTGGGTGACGATGGTGAGTAGTGACGGTGGTGGGTGGAGGCGGCGGTAGTGGTGGGTAGTGGTGGAGGCGGCGATAGTGGTGGGTAGTGATGGGTAGTGGTGGAGGCGGCGGTGGGTGATGGTGGTGGGCAGTGGCGGCGACATTGGGTGGTGTTGGATAGCGGCGGTGGTGGGTGGGTGTAGGTAGTGGATGGCGGTGGTTGGTGGCTCCTACGGTGGTGGGTAGTGACAGCGGTGGCGGGTGGTAGGTGACGGTGTTGATGGTGGGAGATGGTGGTGGGTGGTGACGGCGATGGTGGGTGGTGGTGGTAGCGGTGGTGGTGGATGGTGGCTTATGGTGTTGTTAATGAATGGTGAATGAGGGATGGAATGAAAAAAAACATGGGGAGTGGATGGAATGATTTTGAGGGAATGGAATGCCTTGTGGAATGGGTGATTCCATTCTTTTGATCAACCAAACACACTATTTTCCATTACCTCGTAATGGTCCATTCAATTCTCGTTTCCGTTTTCATTCCATCATACCAAACGCTACCAAACATTTGTGAAATAAATATATGAAATAACACATATTATCCGCGTCTATGAGATTTATTTGCAATGAAAAAGGAAAAGTGTTTCTAAGCGTGTAATCTATAAAACAAAAGTTATTACTCTTACTCGTTTTGTAGACACGTTTGTCAGTAAAATATAATTAATATCCTCTAGAACACTTGCTACAACTCTTTACTTTTGTTTTAATCAAGTTAACCTAACAAAATGGCAACAATATATTAAGTAAAATAAATATTTGTACGTAATATATCTTAGGTTTACTTTTGAGATGTCACTCACCATGAAAACTCTCGATCTAAATTCAAATTTTGAAAACGGCCCACTAACATACAACTCACATCCATAGAACATTATGAAAGAAAAGACATAAAAAAACTAATACAAACAACACCATACTCGTAACACCACTAATTACCAGTTGGGTTGCATTTCTCATTATCTTTGGGTTTGCGAGTATTTCATGCATATGTTAAAAGTTACATTTTTTAATATTCAAAAAGAAAAAGTTACATTTTAGGATTTCCACTACCAAAACATGGTTTTAAAACATGGTTTTATACTCGGCCCAAAATCGACTTGAAATAGCAAATACTCAACCAGGGGTTGACCCGGGCCTTCGTGGGCAAGTGACTTCACACCTTATTTTTTATTTTTATATATAAAACATATATTAGCGAAGGTCTATTTACCTTGTAGTTATTCGAAGAATATTAGTGTTTGATAAAATCATAGCTAATACAAAAAACAAATCTTAACATGTCTTCCCATCTCATTTCCATCAATCGAAAGACACACATTCAAAACCTCTCTTAAAGCACTTTTGATTTCTTTTATGCCGTTTTCAAGGCAACGGCGTCTAGGATTCATTCTCATTGTTTCACCATCATTATTCATTAGTAATCATCAAGTAAAGCTATAGATAAAGTCTGAAAGATAAAACATGATGATCACAAAGCATTAGCAACATTTGTAATCTAATGCATAAAAAATCACTGGTGTTAAGTAAAACAAAAGACATCAACCTTGACATTACCTATCTGATCATATAATATAACTACCTAAAAATCTTGTTTTAAACCCTTTTTATATTTTTAATCTTATCATTTACTTTTTGGAATTCAATGGCAAAAACATACATTATACACTAAAGTCAGGAATAATTAAAGAGCAAATGTTCTGTCAACTATTTTTCATTACCATAGTCATACATATCGTTAATGAGCAAATTTTATGTCAGCAATTTTTTTTACCGGCATGTCAACTAAATATAGAGACCAGATTGCTTATAACCTAATGATATTAAAAAAGTATAGTAAAAATGCCCATCTTTAATTCTTGAAGGTAAGCAACCTCATAGTGAACATAATACAGAATTTAAAACCAAATATAAAACCACATGATAAGGATCAGATCAGAGAGAGAGAAAGCCAGAGAGGGAAATTGGGTCAACTGATCAGATGGTTTCTTATTATCACAATACTTGGCTTATATAGCCGTTATACAGTACTTAACGACCAACCATCAAACTATGCAACATAGACACTATTGACCCCTGGACTATTACAAATGACATAACAGACCCTGAATACAATCACTACATATCAATACTCCCATCCTTAACCATTTTTAACCTCAAAAATGAAAATCAGGGAAACGAAGTTGCAAATCTTCAGCATTCTCCCAGGTAGCCTCAGTAATGGGTAGCCCATCCCACTGAACCAAAACAGCAGCTGAAGCTCTACTTCCTCTTTTAACCAGCTTCCTATCAAGCACTTGCAAAGGCTTAAATCTGAACCTTGGACCTTTAGGCAAGGGAATAGAATGATGAACATCACCATGAGCCTTTTTCAACAATGACACATGAAATACTGGGTGAACTTGTGCATCATCTGGAAGGTCCAACTTATATGCTACAGGACCAATTTTCTCAATAACAAGGAAGGGTCCAAAGTACTTGGGTCCCAACTTGTTGAAGTGAGATGTCCTTAGAGAATTCTGCCCATAGGGATGCAATTTCACATACACCATATCTCCCAATTGGAATTCTCTTTCACTTCTATGCCTGTCTGCTGCTTGTTTCATCCTGTTCTGAGCTCTGAACAAAGAGTGTCTCAACAAATGAATGGTTTCCTCTCTATCAGTCATGAGATCATCCACAGCAGCAGTTCTAACATCTTTGGGAATATATGGGACAAACAGTGGTGGGGCATAACCATATAGAGCTTGAAAGGGGGTAATGCCCAAAGAGTTGTGAAAGTTTGTGTTGTACCAAAACTCTGCTAAGGGCAACCATTTGACCCAAACAGCAGGCCTATCCATCACCATGCATCTCAAATATGTCTCAAGGCAACGATTGACCACCTCTGTCTGACCATCAGTTTGTGGATGGTGAGCAGTAGATAAGGCCAATTGAACACCTTGCAGAGCTGTAAATTCCTTCCAGAACTGACTCACAAATACAGGATCCCTGTCAGACACTATTGTCTCTGGCCAACCATGCAGCTTGAACACTTGATCCATAAAGAGCTGAGCCACTTGAGCAGCTGTATATGGATGTGTTAAGGGAATAAAATGACTGTATTTGGTCAGTCTATCCACCACCACTAGAATCACTTCTTTTCCCTGTGACTTAGGTAAGCCCCCAATGAAGTCCATAGATAAATCAGTAAAAACATGATTTGGGACAGGTAAAGGCTGCAATAAGCCTGGGGAAGCTACAGTTTCATACTTGGCCTTTTGGCACACAGAACAGTTCCTTACAAAGTTTCTGACCTGTTTATGAAGGCCCTTCCAATAAAAGAACAATCTTACCCTTTGAGTGGAAGCATGAACCCCAGAATGTCCCCCCATTGGCCCATTATGACAAAGGGCAATAATGTCTTTTTGTAGCTGTTCATCCTTTCCCACTACAATCTTGTTTTTTCTGTACAAAGCATCATTTTTCCACACATACTTAGGATTAGACTGCCCTGATTTCAACTCTTGCACAACCTTCTTTAGATTCTCATCAGTCAGCCATGATCCCTTAACTCTGTCCCATAAAGCCCCATCAAAAGTGTTGAGTGACAGATGCATCAGAGTTGGGTTCTGAACCCTAGACAATGCATCAGCTACCCCATTTTCTTTACCCTGCTTGTACTGGATCTCAAAGTCATATCCCATGAGCTTAGAAAGCCAAATATGTTGCAGGGGAGTGGTCACCTTTTGTTCCAGCAAATGTTTCAAGGATTTTTGATCAGTTCTGATTATGAAATGACCCACTGACAGGTAATGATGCCAGTATTTAACAGCAAATATTATTGCCAATAACTCCCTTTCATACACAGATAAAGCTTGTTGTCTAGCAGACAAAGCTTTACTGATGAAGGCAATGGGGTGGCCCTTCTGCATCAACACAGCTCCAATACCCTTGCCAGAAGCATCTGTTTCTACTACAAAGGGTATTGTAAAGTCTGGTAAAGCTAGGACTGGAGGAGAAACCAGAGCTTGTTTGAGCTGATTAAAGGCTACTGATGCTGAATCATCCCAAATAAAAGAGTCTTTCTTCAGCAAATTAGTCAAAGGCCTAGCCAATAGCCCATAAGACTGAATGAATCTCCTATAATAACCTGTAAGCCCCAAAAAACCCCTCAACTGTTTAACATTTGTAGGGACAGGCCACTGTTCTATGGCTTCCAACTTCTTAGGATCAGTAGAAACCCCCTTGGCAGAAATTATATGCCCTAAGTACTCCACAGAAGTACCTCCAAAAGTACATTTAGATCTTTTAGCAAACAGCTGTTGAGATCTCAACACTTGTAACACTTGCTGCAAATGTTCTAAATGGTCCTCCCAAGAAGCACTGTAGACCAAGATATCATCAAAGAACACTAATACAAACTTCCTCATAAAGTCCTTAAAAACAGTATTCATTAAGGACTGGAAAGTTGCAGGAGCATTTGTCAAGCCAAAAGGCATAACAACAAACTCAAATAACCCCTCATGTGTTCTGAAAGCTGTCTTTGGAATGTCATCCTCATACATTCTTATCTGATGATATCCAGCTCTAAGATCAAGTTTAGAAAAGATTGCAGCATGGCCTAGCTCATCAAATAAGTCTTCTACTAAAGGAATGGGATAGCTATTTTTTATTGTGGCTTCATTGAGTCTTCTGTAATCAATACAGAACCTCCAGGTGTTGTCTTTCTTCTTAACCAACACTACAGGAGCTGCAAAGGGACTGGTACTTCCCCTTACCACCCCTGATTCAATGAGCTCTTTTGTAAGTTTCTCAATAATGTCTTTCTAAAAAGCCTGATACCTATAAGGTTTGAGATTAATGACTTGAGATTCATCCTTTAGAATGATTCTGTGATCATGAGCCCTCTTAGGAGGTAAGGACTCTGGAGTTTGGAACACATCCTCAAATTCTAACAATAAGGCCTCCAATTTGTCATTTGGGGACACTTCAGAAATTTTTGTACCATGCTGAAACTCAGCAGAAGCCTGCTGAAGTTGGAGACTAAACAAATGAGCTTCCAGAACCTTTTCATCAGTGTTCAACAGGTTAGTCATTGTGTCAGCAGAACACAATGTCAGCTCATTGTTATTTATCCCCTTGAGTTTACATGGAGTGTTTCCAATAGTAAACTGCATGGTGAGGTCCACAAAATTCCACACAATTTCTCCTAGGGTCATCAACCATTGCACTCCCAACACCATATCATAGTTATCCAATGGAATCACTAACACATCAGTTGTAAACCACAAATTCTGCATACTCCACTGAAAATTGGGACAGTAGGTAGCACACTCAATCTTAGTCCCATTGGCTACCCCCACAGTCATGTTATCAATGGCTTTAAGAAGACATTTCAGCTTGAGAGCCAACTTCATGTTTAAGAAGTTGTGAGTGGACCCTGAGTCCACCAGAATCCTCAACTGAACATTACCTATGGTGCCAATTACAATCATTGTGGAGAATGATTGAACACCAGTTAAGGCATGTATAGAAATGTGTGGATCAGGCCAGTCCTGTTGTTCTAGAGGCTCAATGATCTCGATTTTTTCATTATCCTCATCAAATCCTACCACCTCTAGAACAAACAACTGCTTATTAGGACACTTGTGGCCAGGAGTAAACTTCTCTGAACACCAGAAACATTCTCCTTTGGACCTTTTAAGTTCCATTTCTTTACTAGTTAGTTTTTTTGTGTTAGTAAACTTTTTGTTAGTAGGTGGAGCAGGTAACAGTGGTAAGTGAGACACATTAGCAGGTGGTTTAACAGTATTGTGAGGTTTGGAGTTATGAGATGTCAAGTGAGAGTTATACCTGGTGTTGGAAGGATAAGGTGTGAATGACTTATTAGTATTGTTCTGGACTTTAGCTAAATAGAAGGCTTCCTTCATAGTTGTAGGTTTAAACATTTTCACTGGTCCTCCAATTTCAGGTTTAAGAGCTTGTAAGAAGATACTTACAGCATAAGGTTCTGGTATAGAGACCTTAAGAAGACAAGCATCAAATGAATCACAAAAGTCTTCCAATGGACCAGTTTGAACCATTGAAGACAACATTCCCATAGCATCCTCAAACAGAACCTCAGAAAACCTATTCAGGATTGCTTCAGAGTATTCTAACCATGAGATCTGAGAGATAGGCACTCTCTTAGCTTTTAAGTAACTCTGATGCCACTTGACTGCCTTTCCTTCCAAATGAATAGCAGCATATCGAACTTTGAAGTTATCAGGAGTCTCATCCACACTGAAAAAGTGATCACACCTATACAACCAGTCCTCCACTTCAGTTCCATCAAACTTAGGGAAATCAATCTTTCCTATCCTGTGCAACTTATCACCTCTCACCAGAAGACCTCCAGATGCATTCACTCCTCCATTACTATCAGCATTACTAGGTCCAGTGTTCATTTTAGACAAAAGAGCCTGAACACTAGCATTAAGACTAGCCATAGTAGCTTCAGTCTTCTGCATGAATGCATCGATCTTCAATAGTGATACAGCATGTTCATCTACTGTTTTTTCCAGTGATGATTTTTCAGCTTCAGATCTACTACGAGTAGTCATGATCTCACACCAGAAGAATCAAAGAAGAATGAATTACGCTGAAATGAAGAGAATCACAAAAATATCGTAAAGGAATGGACAAATCACTAATTGATCGATCCAATGGATTGATTGATCACTAATTGATCAGATCAATTGAATATATTGATCACAAATTGATCAATACGAGCTTGTTAGTTGAAAAACGGACAGATGATAGAATGAATCGAAGAACAGATTAACAGAGATGATCGGAATTAAGCTGAAACGATGATCGGCAATGGAGGAATGGTGGTTAGTTATGGTAGTTGAAGGTAGTTACGACGGTTAATGGCGGTTATCAGAGAGCCGAGGACAGCTGGCTCTGATACCAATGATAAGGATCAGATCAGAGAGAGAGAAAGCCAGAGAGGGAAATTGGGTCAACTGATCAGATGGTTTCTTATTATCACAATACTTGGCTTATATAGCCGTTATACAGTACTTAACGACCAACCATCAAACTATGCAACATAGACACTATTGACCCCTGGACTATTACAAATGACATAACAGACCCTGAATACAATCACTACATATCACCACATACAGACTTAAACTTAACACGACAACAATAGGCTAAAAAATAAAAAAAAAATGCAGTAGCTTAAATTTTAGAACTATCCATCTCCGCAACAAGTTTAATTGTAACTAGACTCAGGGGTGTTTGGGATTGCGTTTTGAAATTGATTTTTAGATTATTGCGTTTTGAAAACGCAAATAATCAACTTTTAGTGTTTGGGATTGAGTTTTGAAACAAATTTTTAGGATACCAAAACGCAATAATCTAAAAGAAGCTCCACCTCTACTTTTTCAAAACGCATAATCTGTTTTAAAAAATAAGTCCCAAACACCCTCTTATTCAACACAAAAACTATTTTCCTTTTTCCATTCTCACACATTAAAATTCAATATATTCATTATCAAATTCAATTTAATAAAAAAGTATAAAAAAGAGGGCTAAAACAACCCAACATTAGACCCCCAACTGTCAACCAATCCCACATAAAACATTACCTATAATTACTCCCCACAACTTCCCCCCACCCCATAACCTCCCTTTCCCTTCCCATATTCACGCATCTCTCTCTACTCCACTTCCTTTCTCAATACCAATTACCCATAACACCACCACCAACAACAATAATAATAATAATAATAATAATAACAATTGCTATGGACATAGAGAAGAAAGACGTCCAACCTCTCCAATCCACACCCGGAACCCCTTCCGTCCCTGTCACCAGCCAAACACAAGAACACAAACGCAAAAGAAGAAGATGCATAATAATATGTTCATCCATATCAGGACTCGTGTTCATAACATTCATAGTCTGTTTAATATTAGCTCTAACTGTTTTCAAAGCCAAAAAACCCGAATTAACCGTTACTTCCCTTGTCCTTCAAGATCTAGACGTCTCTATCAACCCAATTCCCATTAGAGTTTCATTAAACCTATCACTCGCACTCGGTATAACAATTAAAAATCCTAACAAGGTTAGTATTAAGTACCGGAGAAGTTCTGCCTCTCTCCGGTACAAAGGACGGGACGTTGGGAACGTCCCTATCCCTCCTGGAAGAATAGGGAAAGATGATACGGAAAAATTGAATTTGACCCTTACGGTTTTTGCTGATCGGCTAGTTTCGGATTCTGATGTGTATGGGGATATTCTAAGGGGGAGTTTGCCTTTTACGACTTATACTAGGATTAAGGCGAAAGTTCGGGTGCTTTTGTTTTATATTCATGTTACGTCTACTTCGACGTGTGATCTGGATATTGATGTGCAAAGTAGGCGTATCGCGAATCAGACGTGTCATTATAAGAATAAGTTTTAGTGTTGTAGCGCGGTTATATGAGATTTGTTTGGTTTGGTTTTACGCGATGGATTTTGGGTTTTTTTTTTTTTTTTTTGGTATGGTTTGTGTAGATTGATTCATAGGTTTGATGTTAGTAGTTGGTAGTTAACACTTGTCTTGTGTTTATTTTGGAATAAAATGATTATGTTATTGATGTATGTAACTAGTGTTTATGTGTTATTGATTGGTTTGGCATGATGTTAACATGAATTTGAATTTAGACCGAACGAATTTGGATGAGTTTGGGGTCAAACGCGTGAATATGTTTAGCTAAATGGGTCGGTCTCGGGTAGAGGGGATATGTTCACAGCCACAACATATTTAATGAAACATTTAGAGGGATTTTTTATGTCAAATAACTATGTATTTGATGTTTTAGATCAAAATTTAAAACTTTAAAGAGAATAAGCATTGAAATCTGTATGTTTGACTGTAATTGTTTATAAAGTTCTAGTGATGTAAAAGAAAATTAAATATCCAGAAAGGGCCATGAACATGTAAAATCCACGAATACAAAAGTCGTTTGTGTAAGCACTTGTGTTGGGTTTGACAATGTTTCTCTACTGAAAACTGAACATCTATTTGATTTGGAGATGGAATGGCGTCCAAATGAAGATAGGGGAATTACGCAAATGGTGTGAGTGCCTAGCCCTTCTTACTTATACTATAATTTCGGACTCTTTAAGGATAGATGGAGTGGTACAATCCCGAGCAAATCGATTCGCAGACTGTTTTCTCAGGCGAACATGCCTCCGATCGATGAAGGCTTCAAATGGAGAAGGTGGATTCACATTAAAAGTAATATTTTCAGATGGAGAGTCGAGTACTCGAGTTGGATTGTCTCCCCACTATTGCTGCCTTGAATAAGAGGAATATCAGCACCCAGTCTCATGACTTTTTTTGCGGTTAAGGACCAGCAACAGCAAAACAGATATGTAAAGCCTGCTATGTTGTCTACTTTGGTTTGGCAGAAGATTTGTTCATGGTGCAGGATTCTACCAATATATGCATTTTTCTGTTCAGGGTCTTCTAAAGTTCCATCTTTCTAACGTAAGTGACCAGATGGCAAGCAAGATGCTGCAATCGATTCTATTAACAGCTTGCTGGGTTATTTGGATGACTCGAATCAATTTCATTTTTTTCCAACAAACCAAATTCTACTGCTAGAATCGGGGCGGGGGGGGGGGGGGGGGGGGGGTGTTAAAAACATTGGAGTGGTCAAAGCAGTGTATGTTTTTTATTGGCTTTCTGATAATAAATTTTAGTTTGCGAATAAAGAAGATTAGAAGTTTCCAGGGCAACACAAACCGGTCCAGTCTACTAATGAGAAAACATAATATTTGTAATCATAGATTCATAGGAATTCTAGGTAAGGTCCTGTTGGATGACATAATACAACAAGCACAAGAAAAGCATAATATTGGTTTGGATAGAAGACATAAACGCATATCACACAATATAATCAATCACCAAGATGATGATGATGAGCTCTTACAATCAAACAGCAGGGGAGAATCTTTAGAACTGTGATCGGTCAAGGCTGTCGAAATAAGGATGATCCATAGCAAGCTTGGCCGAAATCCTATCAGCAGGGTTATATTTCAGCATTTTCTGAAAAACAACAAATCATGGAATTAACACATTAGCATTTTAACAAAATCCAATTTTTACTCAACTAAAAGCATATTATGATTGTGATGGATACCGATAGTAGGTCAATGCCTTCAGGTCCCAGTGACGGAACAGCACGTGCCAGACCCTGAGCTTCCCACCTGGGATAGACATGCCAGTCCTTTAGGCTGCTGACCCCTGGCCACACCTCTTCAGTTGGTGTCCCAAGCAACCTGCAATTTAATGTAAGATCATCACAAATGATGCAACTGGCAACACTTAAAGATTCTATTCTATCAACAGCAATCAAATCCAATATGAGTTAACTGGTATTGTTGAGATTATAAGTACAAATTGGTCTAGTTAATTTTGGTCAACCCTTCCACAAAAATATCAAATAAAGCCTGACCCATGGTTTTAAAAGCATACAGTGCTCCTTAGCGTTTAGATTTGGAAAGCCGACGTGCAAGGCAAAAGCTTCACACCCGAGAGGCCTTTAACTGCTACCAATCAAGTTATATGTACAACCAAAATCACATCACTTTCATCTAATATACATGAAACCATATCTTCATAATTTCAATAGTATTTACGTCTGCACACCAGCCTAATTATGACCAGTTCTCGCCCACATGTGCAGAAGCGTTATCCCGATCTAGCAGTGCCCCCCACGCCTCATGCCATGTTTTCTATATCCAAGACCAAAACCTTTATTTGCCTAGCTGAACATAAAGTAACGAAACATCTCATTTCATCGTGTTAACATATAAATCAAACCTGAATATATGAAGCAGTTGTTGAAACTCAGAATCACCAGGAAACAAAGCCTGCCTTCTCGACATTTCAGCTGATCAAAATCACAACCCTAATTAGTAACACTAAAATACCTATAATCAAATTACAGTTCCAAACACAATCAACACACTGATCTCTTATATGTCATACAGTTTCAAACACTTCTGGTAAAACAATAATAACTTCATACAGATCATACACATTAACACACACAGATCACAAACAATAACAATAACAATATCCAACACAAATAGATTTGCAAACACATACCAAATATACAACCAACAGACCACATATCAACTCCAGTTGAGTAATGAGTCGATCCCAACAGAACCTCAGGCGCCCTATACCAAAGCGTAACAATCTGCAAATCAAAACAACATAATATAACTAATCATATTCCAAAATTCAAATAATAATAATAACTACAACAACAAATTAAATAACAAAACCTCATGAGTATAGCTTTTAAGCGGGACAGTAAACGCGCGCCCAAGCCCTAGATCAGCAATCTTCAAAATCCCCTTTTCCTTATCAACCAACAAGTTTTGCGGCTTCAGATCTCTATGAAGCACACCATGGCCATGACAATGAGCCACACCTTTCAACAACTGATACAAAAAACTCTGAATCTGACCAGGCGGCAGAGGACACGGATTCGGTCCTTTGCGATGCGAATCAATAAACTTCTTGAGATCCGTGTCGAGAAACTCAAAGACAAGGTAAAGTATAGGTTTGCCTTTGTGTTGAATATGTTGGACACAAAGGAGACGGACAATGTAGATTGAAGTGGAGAGCATTTGGAGGATTGAGATCTCGCGAAGGGCGGTTGGAGGAATGCCTTCTTCGTCCATTTCGAGTCGGGTTTTCTTTAAGGCGACGAGTTCGCCGGTGGTTTTGTCTTTGGCTTTGTAGACTTTGCCGTAGGTGCCTTCGCCTACTTTTTCGAGTTTTTCGTATTTGTCTTCCATGATTAGGGTTTGTTGGATTAGGGTTTGGATTGAGGATTGATATGAGATGAGTGTGGGAGGAGCGGATGAATATTGTGTATTTGAATTGATTTGAAATTGAATTGCAACGGGAATATTGTGTTTTCCCCCTATGTTTAGATTTGAATTGTTTTGGTTTGGGTTTTGGACTTTTTTTTTTTTTTTTTGTGGCCCAGTCGAGTGACTCTTGGATATTTTTTTGGCTTTGTAATATAATAAGCAATGTTTTGAAAAAGTGATTCGTACCGTGGTATAAGTCTGGTATATCAGATTGAATTGTCTGGTATGACCGATTAAGTTGTTCTTGTGTGCAACCTGTTATGATATAAAAACTGGTTTTTAAAACATTACTAATGAGAATGAATTAAAGTAATAATTTCATATTACGTCTTGACGTTTATTAAATTTCTCATATGGTTGCAACTCTTTACTCACCTGTTATTCCTATGGTTTGTAAAGGGGATATTCGTTGAAACTTTTTTTTTTCTAAATAAACATTTTTATCCTTATGTTAAAAAAAACAAATATATTTAAGATTACCTCAGGGTGGAAGGAGTGACTTCGACCAACTTGATTTGGTAAGAAACGGTGGTGTGGCAAGATCAACGACTCCATTATGTGGTGTGCGCCATGTTAAGATCGACAACCCTCTAGCAGCAAGCATGCCATGTGATTGCCGATGGAAAGCGTACAATGTAGGATTTCCGCTGATTTTATGAGCTGTGGCAACTGAAAAAACTAATATGGTGCTAATGTGGATGAGAGAATGGTTGTGGTTAGTTAGGCAAATGAGTCTAAAGGGATGTTTGGAAACCCCTAAATGATTCCATTAATAGATCACTTCTGAAATAGTTAGCATTAATGTATTTTGTTCATTAATGAGTCCGTAACTCACTTACTCATTAACTTTTATAGAGAATTTTACCTCTTTAAACATTCACCTAGTGTTCATAACCCAGCCCAACCCAACATTTCACACACATTAGCAACTTATTATAAAACATTTTTTACGACTTTGGGTTTTAATTTATTATATTAAACTAATTATGAATAACAAAAATATTAATATTTTAAACTGTATAAAATTTATTAAAAATAACATAATATTTACATAATATTGAATGTAAAATTCCAAGGACATAAGACGAAAACTACATGATCATCTAACAAACCAATAGAATGTTGACGTGTGTCATATAAGATAAATCAAATATGATCAACAATTTTTATTTTATATTAAAAAATACATTTTTTAACGAACTTTGGTTTAATAAAATTTATACCGAGATGTTAAAAAAAACTAAACAAGTTCGTGTTTTTAGATTTTAAAGAAAAAATAATATTAAGGGTTATTAACGAAAAACTTATTTAGAAGTGAAATGAATATTTATGAAAGAAAATAAAAGACAACAAATGAAAAAGTGACATTTGGCTTGAATCTTGGTTGCAAGTTGCAACCTATGGGCAGGGGTTGCCACCCCGACCCGATGTACTTTGTTCTCGTTAATAATCCCGCAGTGTCATCTCACTATCTCAATCCACTACCTCAAAACATCTATTTGGACACAACACCTCCCACCTTTTTACATCTCATCTCTCTGTCTCTTTCCTACCCACGCCCCTCCACTCCTCGTCGCCTATCACCCGCAACACATACCCGGAACCCACTACCCGGGACACCGGCAGCAGTGTTCCTATGGGGGTAGTAAGGTACCCATGGCCTCTACAGGTGGCGCCCCGGGACCTCTAAGTTGTTGTGACGACCCGGTTGATATAAATTAGAGAATTTTACTTTTATACTTATTTTGGCGACTGACCCTTCCCAAAAGTCACCGATGGCACTAGTCTAAATTTAGTATCGGATAGAACACGTTGGTGGTAAAGTGACTAAACTCCATAAAATTTCAACATCTTTGAGGGTTATGGTAGTTTATTCTACTCGCAATTGAAATATGCAAGTTTAGGAACATATAGCGTATGCAACCACGATCAAAGACGCCACCAACCATGTTAATAGACCACATTATCAGGATATGATTTGAGTCTTGAGATGATAAACTCCCAAAAATCTTGATTATTATTCACTAGATTATACCCCGGGAACGTCCCGGGGTTGAGAAAGCTAATATGACATATTAAATTTACCTATGAAATAAAATGATGCGCTTTACAGTTACATGCAGGAAAGCTTCCGGTAGCACCTAACCTAAAACAATTAAAAATGTATTTCCAATGTTAACGTCTAACCTTAAACAATGTATAACTCTAATATTAATATCTAACATAAAACAATGTATAACTCCAATGCTAACGCATGTTGAAAATAGAATTCATATTTACTGATTTGAACATAATTAGTGACTTGCCTATACATGATTAACGATTTACCTGAACACTTTGTGTTTTTTTTCCTGTATGAACGAAACCACACAAAAAAAATAGTCGTTTTTTCTCCGTTTTTATATAGTACTATAGTACTCGTTGGAAAGATAATAGAACGCTCGTTAATTTGGTGTAATATTTTTCTTTAAAAAATCTCGTATATAAAAGATATTAACGTTTAAATATTATGGGAGGAAGATATGAGAGAAAAATCCAATTTTATTTTTAAATTATTTTTTTCCTAAAATATCTCAATGCCACATGGCACACTCAAGGAGGAGAATGCCTCTTTGAGTGTCATGTCATTAAAATGACTTTGGTTTATTATTTCAACATCGTAGATAAGAACCTGGTTTAAAAGAAGAAACATGATTAATGAATAACATGAACACTTTGTGTTTTTTTTCCTGTATGAACGAAACCCCACAAAAAATAGTCGTTTTTTTTCCCGTTTTTTATATAGCACTATGGTACTCGTTGGAAAGATAATAAAACGCTCGTTAATTTGGTGTAATTTTTTTATTTAAAAAATCTCGTATATAAAAGATATTAACGTTTAAAAATTATGGAAGGAAACATAAGAGAGAAAAATTTTAATTTGTTTTTAAATTCTTTTTTCCTAAAATAATTCAATTTAATTTTAGTAGATTAGGTTTTATATTATTATTTGTTTTTTTTTAATTTGCCACATGGCATGACACATGGCACACTCAAGGAGGAGAATGTCTCCTTAAGTGCCATGTCATTAAAATGGCTTTCTTTTATTATATATATAGATTCACTATGATCCAAATACATGTAGAAAAATATTGTTTGTTTTATTTTACTTTTTATGTCAAATAAATAACATCTACATAAGTTGCAAAGAATATAAACTTCATTAATGGTAAAATAACCAATTCATCATATCAAAACAAAAGGATGTCAAGTGCTAAGACCAACAAAAAAAAGTAGTAAAAAAACAAACCAAAACCTTAAACATCCTTAAGTGGTAAAGTTGACATTTTCAGTACTTTTTCACTAATGAAACCATCCCTATAAACAGGCGAAATGTGTAATATTTCAAGCCAAAAAAAGGTACTGTATATTTTTATTCTGTTACAATTTATTTCAAATTCTAGAAGCTCAAATGACACTTTGAGATAATGTGTCGTGTTTTCTAAGCGAATTCAATCTCCTCGACGAGATGAAATCAGATGATAATAAATTAAAAGCCATTCAAACTGTTTGTTTAATCCACAACTTCTATAAGGGTTGTCTCATAGTCATCAGGAGCCACAAAACCATGCAGATTCATCACCGTTGCCGCTACATTTGCTAGCCCACCATTCGGTACATCCTTGCGGAATTTCACACCTGCTGCTAACCCAGGACCTCCAATTGCAACAGGCACCTATTCCAAAATCATTCCACCGTTAGAGTGAACTGTTTTCCCCATTTATGTAAAGAGTTGATTTGGATTATGTTTGATTGCATACGATGTCTCACCCACCCATCATGACCGGTTCTTCAAAAACTGGATAAATTACACTCGTCATTGCGCTATGAAAACAAATACTTTTTTTACCAACAAAGCCCAGTTTGATTGAAACACACTGACCCATACCAAACTTACACTTTTTTATATGGTCTGTTTTGACCTGTTATCTATCCCGACACAGTCTGCTTTTGCCAGCTTAATATCGATCAACCATTATATTGTTGCATGCTTACCGGTTGAAGAGTGTGTGAGGTTTGGATCTGAACTTTGCCATCCTTGTCAACAAGAGGCTCTCCTTTCTTATTTCGCTTCACCATGTCTTCTGCATTACCATGATCTGCAGTCACCAAATATATTCCACCAACTTGCTCGATTGCATCAAGAATCATCTGCCCATCAAAAACCCATTTTATATGCAACAAATACAATTCGCGCTCCAGTACGCATGGTCTTAGACTGAACCATATTTTAAAGGGGTTAATTTTTCAATAAAATATGAACATTTTGGTATGACTTGTGCTTTGGATACCTATCTTAGGCCAGAAAAAAACCATAAAAATGTAACAAATTTTGATTCAAGCTACGAACTTTAGTAAAATGAAACATAGAGACTAAGAAAAACTTACAACACAGGCTGCTACTAAGCCGTTTTTGGGTTGCAAAACATTGAATTTTAATATTCACATAGTTTATTACCTTAACAGCTTGATCAGCAGCTTTGCAGGCCACAATTGTAGCTTCAATGTCACCGGTATGCCCAACCATGTCACCATTCGGTATATTCACCCTTACCTACAAACATATAACAACCACTTGATACTAGATAAATACTTATGGCAATTCAACTACTTATGAATAAGTCGTCCAGGGTTATGTTACATCTCTTAACGGGTCAAACAAGGAAAATAATGATAAATAAATAAAGTAGCTCTATAGGATCAAATAGATAAACTAGTGGAAAGTTTCCCAAAAGTTTATTTTGCATACTGCCTCCTTAATCCTTTTAAGGAAATAGATAAGTTTAGCAATCATATTTAACACAACAATTATATCGTTGGACAAAAAGTGTGACCGACCCGTAAAATATATAGCCCATTTTGATCTACCTATTCTGATTTACCTGGTCGAACTTGCGACTGAGTATGACATCACGGGCCTTCTCACCAATCTCGAGAGCCTTCATCTTTGGTTGGACATTGAAGGTAATTCCACTATCACTTGGAATTTCCACATATTCCTCCAACTCTTTATTAAAATATCCCGAACGGTTCCCATTCCAGAAAAATGTAACATGACCAAATTTGACTGTTTCACTATTAAACAACAGAGAAAAAAAAATATGGTTATAAACTTCTTAGAAGTCAATAGCGAAAAAAGATATTTATTTTAATTGTTTTTGCATATAAGTGTAAGGAGACATAATCTAACCTGCAAGCAAAGGTACGGATACCGTTATGGACTAGATATTCACCAGAAGTCCTCTCTATCAATGGAGGAGAAACAAGGTAATGACTTGGAAGCTTCAACTCTCCATCATATTGAAGCATTCCAGCATAGCGGATTTTGGGGAACCTCACTCTGTCAAATTTATCAAACTTTTCGTACTCAAGGGCTTGTGCAAGCATTGTCATACGATCTGCTCTGAAGTTGAAAGTGACGACAGCATCACCATCCATTATGGGACCCACAGGGTTCCCGTTATCATCAACAATCACAAATGGTGGTAAGTATTGGTCATTAGCATTGGGTGCTTCCCTCAGCTTCTTGATTGCCTCAACAACATTTTTGAATTTGTGTGGCGCTTCACCAAGAACCTGAGCATCCCAACCTCGTTTCACAACTTCCCAGTCGTTCTGCAAATGTAACAATAAGCATTAGCCCGTAATATCTGAAAAATGAGCATCAAGAAACATGAAGACGTTACCTCATAACGATCCATGGTGACATACATGCGGCCTCCACCAGAAGCAACCTGTGCATCAATGCCTTTACCACGTAACTCTGCTAGATCTTTTTCAAGCGTTTCAGCAAACCCGACACTTGAACCATCTACGACATCACGACCATCAGTCAGTACATGGACACGTATCCTCTTGGCACCACGTTCACTAGCACCTTTGAGCAACAACTGCAAAACAATACAACATACATACGCATGATGAAGCACTAGTAAAAAGCATATTAACATTTGACGGTCTAACTTAACTCTAGAAACATAGTAAACTATTTACCTGTAACTGATCCAGGCGAGAGTGCACGCCCCCGTCACTCATCAATCCAATGAGGTGCAGGGTGTTGTTGGCAAAAGATTCCTTGATGTAATTGAAACCTTCATCTTCATATATTTTCCCAGAGGCAAGAGCAAGATCCACAAGTTTTGCCCTGGTAGAAAATACAGATCAAACAATTGTATAACACATTCTTATGGGCGGATTTAGTTTAACGGGATGGGTGTCAACCCGTCACACATAAAAAAAACAAAACAATTACATACAATGTATATAGTCGAACCCCGAATGGCACCCAGTAACACACAAATGTTAACATACCCCTGCTGCACACTCTGTTTGCAGACCTGATTTTAGGTATGTAAGTTTCTATATTTTACTAGAGTGTCATTATTTTTTGAATGTTGATAGTTGATAATTAGTTACATCAATTTTTATAACTTGATCCTTCGTGTTTAAATTCCATATTTGATAGTTAAAGTTTGAAATTCGCCATTTCTAAACTTTTGATTATTTCATTTCAAGTAAGCATGTTTAAAATTTACATGGTTAGCGGTAACGTTTAAAAAAAACCGTGGCACGACCCGACCCGACCCAAACCAGACCCAAAAATCTAAAATCAGACACTTATGAAAAAAAAAAACCGGGTCCACCACCGCACATTCTACAAATCAATAATCAAACATCATTATGATTTGACAATAGATTATGTCAAATCCCCCTAACATCAAATTAACAAGAAAACAATGACATGACCCGAACCGACCCAAACCAGACCGAAAAATCTAAAACCGAGGGATAGACATCCCCACCGAAAAATCCTGGATCCACCACTGCTCATTCCACAAACAATAGATTATGTCAAATCATCAAATTAACAAGAAAACAATGATTTTGTTTTTTTTTTAAAAAAATAACCCTTGAGCATAAATTCTTCCAGCACCAAGAGCATTATGTCCAACTTCACTGTTCCCCATATCATCATCTGTAGGAAGCCCCACAGCAGTACCATGCGCCCTCACCAATCTCCACCGATCAGGAGCACCCTATAAACAATCATAAATTAAAAAAAAAACATTTTCAAACGTAAAATCATCAAACGTTAGAATAAAAAAAAAAAAAAGAGGATACGTTTTTTAAGGAATCCATTGTGGGTGTATCAGCAACATGGATGCAATTGTATTGGTCGGGAGAAGCTTCACCCCAACCGTCTAAAACAACGACAGCGATCGTCTTTCCTTTTGGTAGTTTTGGGTGATCGGCCAGTTTCCATGTTGTTGTTGAGGTGGTTGACATGATTTGTGTTCTGTTTGTATCTTATTGTTATGTTTTTTAATCGATAGAAGATGGTTTGATTGATTCGGGTTTGTATGTTATGGTTATGTCTTAATAAAATATGGTTTAGAAGAGCATGGAAGTGTCTAGTGATTTACAAGTATGTATGGGGTACGTGCTTAGAGAGTCCTTTAATTATGAAAAGTTGTTTAAAAGTGATGGTTCCTACCTCCTAATTTCCAAAATCAACATTAACATATTATTACAATCTACAACCAGTGGGATTTTCTGATGTCACAGACATCCGGTTTTAGCAGGTATCAGTTTGGTTTGTTGCGGTAGTACAGTAGTGGAACTTGGTGAGAAAACAAAAAAAATGTTAAAGTCGTGATATGCTCAAAAGGATATCGGCACATGTTTGTAAAAGCGAGTACTAATATCGATTCCGATAATGCCCGATGTTAGTAGCAAGATTGTTATCGGTCGATTAGTCATGGTACTTGTACTAGTGTAGGCAATCACTTTAGCTTACAGCACCAAAAGGTCTTTTACTTTGAATATAACTCTCTTCTCAACAAAAATTATATTGAAAGGTCGAAAAAAAATTATAACATGCGTATTCAACTTTCTAGAAAACTAATATGGCTAGAATAGTATATTATCTAAAGTATAATAGTTGAATTTTTTTTTTTTTTAATATTCATTTTTTTTCATAATAATTATTACGAAATACGAAAGTTACATCACAATAGAAGGTAGACGGGCAACAAGCTGCGCCGCCACCCCTTTCTGAATTGCGAACCCTAGTCTACTAAAGACAAATCCTTGCCCCCCTGGAGATGAACTATTGCTGTGGACGACCCGTTGGACCCTAGTCAAGAAACGGATAGCTTCTGGCGCTAGGGAACCAAAGGTATCAAAGGCCAAGGGGATAAAGACATGTTGGTTCTCCGTACAAGCTTTAGCATGCTTCTCTACTTTCTTTGATTCCGCCTTTCTCGATGCTTGCCCTGCTACAAACCCTGTTTCCCTTAACCCAACCAAAGGAGATACTCCTGTGAGGTCCACGCAAGCATGTTTCCCTCTCTCCCAACCAAAGACAAGCAGATCTGCTGGTCGCAGGGTTGATCTCCCTTCCGCAGGGTCTGTGAGGAAATTTACAGGGGCCTCCTTTTTTGCAGAAATCCCAGCTCTTCTCAGGATGTCCCACAAAACGTCCCTTACCCAGTCATGCCGGTATTTGAAACCAGGGAGCTCTTTGCAATGAATTGCGTGCTCCCCATATTTATCCATGCAAGCTTTACGGCAGATGGGGCATGTTTCATCTTCCGGGTACATAGGGATCATCAACCGGTATTTGAGTATAGCCCTGTAAAAAATATTAAATGATAAAAACAGTTTTTTTTAACTGCAACTTTACATATAAAACAAAGGCCAAAGACCCCTGCTAACAAGCAATGACACAACAAAAACAAAACAACATTACAAAGCCAAAACTTTTCACTTAGACCAATCCAAATTCAAACATCGAGATTTATAATTAGTCCATAGGTAGCATAAGACTTTAATGTCACCAAGAATGTGCTACACCTAGATTGGCTTGTTGGAGAAGATGAAAATATTTCGGCCATCCATATGCATCAACACGTCACCATAATAATCGACTAAACTATCTTTCTCTTATGACCAATTTCTAGAACACGTTTGTGGATGTTGAAAATGTCGTGAACCGAAACCGCAAAAATGAGAGGAATACTACACTAGGAACTTATCCTTTGCCACATAACAGATGCAACATAACATGATGTTAAAACGTGACCAATAGATTCACCCAAAGACATATCTAGAACAGTGATGATTTTTCTCTTTATCAGATTGTCAGTTGTACGGGGGACATTCTTGTATAGCACGCCAGGTGAAAGCGTTCACCTTCAGCGGGACCCAGAATTCTTAACTGAGGCCATCGTAAAAATGCCATAGTTAGCTTCACCCTACACCCATTTTTCTTAGCCACCTTTAAATATGAAATTATAAAAGAATATCTAACAACCGCATTAGTTCATTTGCCAAAATCCAGAACATAGGGCTTTCCAACACAGTTTAAATTGCTCCCCCATCATCTTCTGTAACACCCAAAAATCTAAAATGTAATATAATAGCATGATTAATTCGTTAAGAATAGGGTCTAAAGTGGTCTTGATATTAATCACCAAACAAAAACCAAGTAGTAGGATAGTGCCTTGTGTAATTGGGCAAGACTACAAGGGCCAAAGTGGCCAAATGACCAATGTAAAATAAACAAATTAATAAAAATAGAAAATTTGGTGTTGGTGATTAGACTATAATCGACCACACACACACACCACACACACAAAATACACCCTCACTCTAAAACACTGATTTCTTCAAAATCTAGAAAGAAAAATCAAGTGAATCTGCTGCATGTTTACATAAAACGAATCACCATCAAAATCTGAACAAGAGGTATGTTTAATCTTTTGATTTGGTGATGAATCCTAAAATTTGGGTTCTTGATAATAATTCTCTTTAGTGGGGAAATCCTTAATTTATGAAGTAGACTAGCTTGTGTGAGTATAAGGATATCAAATACCTAACCTCAAGCCTTAATTGTTGATTTTGGGGGTGAAACCATGATATTTATAATGGGAAGGGGTGGGGTCGACCCCTTGATGAAAACCCCCAAGTCCTTGACTAAAATGTGGCTTAAAATGCTTGTTTATGAACTGATGTTGCTAAAATATGATAACAATAACTTGATGTTGGGTTATGATGCTTGAAATAGGGTGAAATATGAACTAGGAATCAACTTATAGATTACTAGTCAAAATGTGCCCGCCAAGTGTTCGTTAAAACGCTTGAATGAAATACGGATAAATAAGTTGTTGGGTGAAAACCACATCCGATAATTTGAACACTTGTATGAATTGTGTATGTCGTAGGACATTGATAATAGATTCTAACGAAAGCCTGGTTTGCTTGGATTGGCGAATCAAGTGGGTTCAAGGAAGTTAAGAGCGAGGCGGAAACTCGTCAAAAGGGGAAGCTTTGAGGTACATATTATGTACATCGTTTGTATGAATTACTTAGCTTAGTTCTCCAAGTTATTGATATGTTATCAATGACAAAGAATTGTTGACAAAAAGTTATGCGGTTGACCATGTAGTAAGGTTAGACTTAAGGATTTGTGACAATTGATGCACTTTGATACGATGTGAATGATTGTTGATTGTAGCTTAGAAACTATCAAAGTAAAGACAATAGTCGAGACATGATGCGTTAGCGTTTAGCTATGGTAAACTAGACAAATCATGACCATGAGTATAGTGGTCACCATCTTGATCATAATATGGGTCAAAATGGGTGAATTCATGAACATCGAGCAATCGATGTGTAAGACCAAGGCATAGACAATTCCCTAAAGCGGATTGTAGAGCCCAAGGCATAGATCATCGTAAAATCGCCTTAGAACGAATCTACGAGGGTGGAGTCACTCATCCGAGCTAAGGAGAATGACTTAAAATGACCCAAAACCAGATCAGGCAATCCGAACGGCCATTCGAAAGGTCGAGCGGCCGTTCACTGTGTCCAGAATCAAATCAGTAGCTATTGGAAAGGGGGAGCGCCCCACTCACTCAAGGTGAGCGGCCCGTTAACCTAGTCTGGGATGCTTAGGGACTTCTGTAGTCGATCTAAATCGTATTCCAAGGCTAACTAACCTTGTGTGTTATGTGTTTGACAGGTTGTAGGTACGATGGCACTCCCGAACAAGGATCAAGCAAGCAAACCGAACGAAACATGTCTTTTTGGAAGTGTTTGGGTAGTGTTGATGTAGAACATGTCATGTCCAACTAACTATGTTTCCTCTATGTTAAACTCTGTAGTTAAGTATGAAGTTTGTTAAACAGTAGATCCTGTCCGTCATTTTGAAACTTGTGTTGTTTAAATGGAAAGGTTTGACTTTTAAATTATCCTTAAAAATGTACATTTTACAATTACCCACTAAATCTTGATTAAGATTCGACTTTGGGGGTAAGGGTCTTACATCTTCCTTACATCGATCTGCAATAGGGCACTCTTTAACCCCTTCCAAAGAGAATCGATTGGGAAGTTGTTTCTTAAAGGGGTTTCATCCAGCCAAACATCCAACCAAAAACGAATTTTTAGCCCGTTTCCAACCTCATCCTTAATATTCTTGATAAGGAGAGATTGGAGGCATTTAAGTATTTTTCAAAGAGTTTGATGGATAGACATCATAAATCTTCTCCAAAGAATTTCTTCTTCTAACTTGAATCTCCACCACCATCTAGGCAAAAGATGTAACACCCTCAAATTTCCACTGCGGGGTTTATACCGCGAGGCGCATGACATACCAGGATCCCATAGCCATAAGTCATATGAACGAACTCTAAATGCCCAAACTATTTAGTTCGTTTTCAAAAATCAAGTTTTGTTAACCTGTGGAAGCGTAAACCAAATTTAAACATTTTAAAACCATGCGCAAAACAACGCGCCCAAATTAAAACCATATGAGAGAAAACGTAAAAGCATGATATGTAATTTAGGTGTATGCCAAGACCCCACATGCAGTGAAACGTGCTGTGCTTCCTAATCGTGACACCGGAAGCTAACTACCTGCAAAAGCATGTATATCGTGGGTCAACAAACAATGTAGGTGAGTTCACAGTTTAAATAACGAGTGTAAAGTTGTCGAAAACCCAAATGTTTAAATGTCATCAGTTTAAGCTTGTCAGAGGTAGTTAGCCCACTCATTGTAACTAAACAGGTGATTATTGGGAAGATACAGAAGCTATAAATTTGCCTTAGTACTAGTGTCTATCAACACTAGTAAGTTAAGCTCCTCAAGAGCGTGGTCAAAAGTTCATGCTCGCGCCCCCGGCACCTCAAGCATGAGGTTGCTGCACAACCTAATAGCGCTATCAACTAATACCCCGTTCGCCTCCAGCGATTAACCCAATAATATGTAAGGACTTAAAGTGATAGAATGTGTTTAGTTCACAAAGGACAGTTAAAGTTGTAAACTGATAAAAGCGCGATCCACGCAAGGAATCGTAAAACCCGACCCACACAAGGAGTCAAAACCCGACCCACACAAGGAGTCAAAGCATCTCAAACCCGAGATGTAAAGTAGTCCCAAACCGGACTAGAAAACGTTTACCAAAGTTGTCTCAAACCCGAGACGCATGCTTTCGAGAAAAAAGTAGTGAAACTCACCTTAGGTTGCGTGCTAATATAAACCGCAAAGACTAAAACGTGGTAGACTACTCGCCTATCGATAACATATCGAACACAAAGTTACGAGTGTCTGAGTGCAATTACACATATTGATTATCCTAAACCATTGTACTCTACAATGACCTAGGTGACACCTCATCCAGATAGAATCGACACAAGTAGACCATGTATGACCCGTTCAATTGTTGGTGATTAATTCATAAAGAAACATGTCAAAACTTTTAATACAATAAGCCCTCATTACACACTTTCACATAATTAACCTATCATGTCATCTATAACATACACATAGCATGTATACATGTTCTCATATGAGGTTTCTCAAACAATAACTCATTAACACCTAAAAAATATCAACAAATCATTGTTTCCCACATTAGCGTTTTTGGACAGATTCAAGGCTATGAAAACGAATTTTTATAAAATATTAAACCAACTCCTCAAGTCCTTAAAAATTTACAGGAACTTCCCATGGGTTTTCTAGCCATGCTACTATTTTTATTTTGCCACAAAACACATCATACTTTTGTAAAAAATAATTTAATTCAGCCTCCTTCAGAAAAGCGTGCTGTTGACAGCAACTTAGTAAAAAATTCATTAAAAATTATAGGTTCATCCAAATGAGGTGAATCCAATGGGAAAAGCTCTGGTCTTCATATACGCAACTACTGTCCAAAATTCGCGACAAACGGACTTGTAAAACTCAAGTTACAGCCCTTTAAAGTTGACTAATTTTTCACATCCGAAAATCAGATTATACCTCTAATCTCATAAAATCATGGAAAAATATCAAAACAAGTCAAGAACGCATGATTTTGGACTTTTTGAAAACCTAACATCATAAACAATGTTCTAGCATGAAGTAACAATCAAAACAAGCAAGTTATACCCAATAATAGCCCTACAAAACATCAAAACGAATCTGCCAGAATTCAGAACTTTCATAATATGTTAACCATGAACCCTAATCATCCTCAATAGTCTATAATCACATAGTAAACCCATATCATCAAAATCAAATCCATGTATTTACATACCAAAACCCTAATTATGATTACTAACAACAATTCTCATCATCATTCACAATAAACATTCAAGAACTCACATATAAACCCTAGATGCGATTTCATTCATGAAGTTTTTAGGGTTTTTAAAACTTTTCTAGCATTATAAATCATCATACAACATGTAAAACGTATACCTTGCAATGCTAAAATCCTCAAAGCCTCGAGATTGCACCCAAATCAACTTGAATTAGTGAAAGAGATTGGTGTTTGATTGAAAATTGAGAGAGAGGGTGGGGTGGGTGGTTCACGGCGCAAGGGACCTTTAGGGTTTCTTGTTATTATTATTTTTTACAATAATATAATAGAAGTTGGCTTGTGGGCCAAGGAATTGAGTATTACGGGCTTTTACTTGATAACCGGACCCGTTAATAAGGTTTTAATCCCGATACTAGTCCCGATAATATTAACCACACTAACTCACATAAAAACTATTGTTTTTATCATCTCATAACATATTAATCATAGAGTGCACATAATTCGCAGGGTTTACGTACTGACTATCAATTAAGCAGTAATTCGCATAAACATGTAATTCACATAAACATGTTAATTCACGTTCATCATATTTCAATTGCACATATTATCATGTATGCTTGACAAATCACCAACGTTCGGGATACAGGACTCGTGTGTGTGTCAGAACAAGGATTTTCTTAATTATAACGTACGTTAATATCATCTAACATATGTTATTGTTCCTTAACACGTTGAAAGACCTTCTTAACTAACCCTAGTTAAGTGTTTAACCACGTATGAACATCAAGTTAACTAGAGTTCAGTAAAAATATTAACCTGAAAATGCGGGGTGTCACAAAAGAGATAAGTTAGTATCTTTTAAAGGGCACAAACCAGAACCCCCATCCTCTTTTGTAGTTGTAACACAGTTCCAAGCAACACAACACGTCTTTTTGTGGTCGTTGTTACCGCCCCACAAGACATCTCTTCTTTTAGCCTACAATGTATGAATAATCTTCATGGGAGCTTGGTATAAGGAGAAATAATAGCTAGGAAGGCTTTCAAGAACCGTTTTAATCAGCGTAACACGACCTCCTATAGATAAGATGTAAGCTTTCCAAGTCATCGGTCTTTTATCAAAGACAATAACCGGTTGCCATATTAATTTTGTTCATGTTGGCCCCCATCTTAATTCCAAGATACAAAAAGGGGAGTTCCCTTGATTCACAATGAAGCAGCTCTACCATGGCCTTTATCTCTTGACTTGGGACTCAAATTTTGTACAAAGTGGATTTACTCAGGTTTATATTTAGTCTGGACAACAGCTTAAAGACCCTTGAAAGGCAGGATATAACCAGAACATTGTTCACCAACCACTCATCTACAATGAGGGCATCGTTCGCAAACAAATGATGAGAATTAATAGTATCAATTAAACGAAAACTGGACTGATTATAATATAATTAAAATTTAAAAACATGTCTTATTTAAAGTATAAGAAGTGAAATTAAAAGTTAACAAATATAATATGATAAAAACAACTATGCATGATAATTAATAGTATATAATATAATTTGGTTCCATATTGTGTATGTAAAGCCAGAAAATTGTTGGATTTACCGGATAAACGCATGACCGTGTAACTTGAGAAAGGATCATACATAAGGTGGAAAATTAGGAAAAAGTACACGTCATTATTGCAAAAAAGAGAATAATTGTTCATCTAAATTGTGTGGTGTTGTTGATATGGTGAATCATATGACAAGTTGTCAATCAAATCCTAGTTAACCAGGTTTAAATTAGGGAGTGTGAAAATATACATCACCTCTTTTAGGTTTTATACACCCATTCAAAAGCTTGAAAAAAGTACAAGCTGTCATGACAGTCAAAACAACACCCTGAACATGGTCAAGCTTTTCCTTCTTTTTTTAAAATATTTTTTTTAATTTTTTTTATTTTGCCCAAATAGATTACCAACCCTACCCACTATCCAACCCACCACCTGCACCACCACCACCCCCACCCCCACCGTCACCCTCCCTTTCCTCACCATCTCCTCTCTCCTACACCACAACAACAACTACAACAACTAGCTGCAATTGAAAGAAAAACCTTGTCTCCGGTTATATTTCGGTTACTGTTTCTGCTATTCCGGTTAACTCCGGTTACTGCTTCATAAACTGGTCTTGAAGCATGAGAATAATATTATGCCACAAAACATGGTAATTGTTATGTGATAACAAACTCCAAAAAGAAAGATTAGATTGTGATTTTCTTTTTCAAGACAACTATTATTCATTTTTTTTTCAACAAAGAAAGATGAGATTGTGATTTTCTTTTTCAAGAACAAGATGCAATGGTGACGGTGGTGGTTCACTACGATGCGATGACCAGTGGTGACGGTGGCGCTCGCCTGAGACGGTTCCGGTGGCGTTCGCCTGAGACGGTGGCGGTGGTATTATTGATACCACTAGAAATCTTATCTCAAGTACTCAAATAAAATTATAAAAATGATGTAATTGAGTGTCCCCATCTTTCCATGTCTTCTGCAATTGAGTTCCCAAAAAATATTATTTTTATAATTAAACTGTCATTTTTACTTTCACTTTTGAGGGGATAATGTAAGCATGAGGTAAGAGGGTGTATTAATCCTACATCATTAAACTTGGTTATCACATAGAAGTACTAGGATCGATGATGATTGATGAGTACACTAAGATTAATCTTGGTTAGGGGAGTTCTAGTTAAAATGGTAAGTATAATTTGTTTAAATTTGTGTGGAATGAAGTTACTCCAAACGAATAAAAATATCATCTTTTATTGGTTGTGATATTTGGATTGTTGCCAATCGTTCATTGATGAAAAATCTAAACGCTAGGGTCTGTTTGGTATGGGGTAATGGAATGGATGGGGGAATGGAATGTAGAAGGTAATGGAATGGACAAGGGAATAAAATGGATTATTACCATTCCATGGTGTTGTTTGGTTACACGTAAGAATGGAATGAATCATTACATTGTATTGTTTGGTATAAATGAAAAGACAAAGGAATAAAATCAGCGGTGGTGAGTGGTGGCGATGGCTGTTGGCAGCGGGTGCCAGCGACGGTGGTTGGTGGTGGTAGAGGTAGTGGTGGCGGCAGCGCCGACGACGGTGGTGGTAGTGGTTGTCAGTGGGGGGTGACGACGATGGGTGGTGGTGGCCAGTGGTGGTGGGTGCGACGTCTGGTGGTCATAGTAGCAGTGACGGTGGTGGTGGTCGATGGCGGCGTCTTGTGGTGATAGTAGCGGTGACGGTGGTGGTGGTCGGTGCGGCGGGTCGCGACAAGGAGTGACGGCGACAGTGAGCGGTGGCGGCAACGGTTGGCGGTGGTGGTGGCGGTGGTGGTGGTCGGTGGGTGGCAATGGTCGGTGACGGAGGGTATCGATGGTGGCGGTCGGTGCTTGGTGGTGGAGGTGGAGGTGGCGGTTTGGCGGTGGTCGACGGTGATGGCGGTAGTCGGTGGGTGGCGATGGCGGTGGTCGGTGACGGAGAGTGGCGGCGGTGGTCGGTGGGTGGCGGTGGTCGGTGGGTGGCGGTGGTCGGTGGTGGCGATGGCGCTAGTGGTAGAGGTTGGTGGTGGTGGTGGTTAGTGGTGATGAAGGGTGACAGAGGGAATGGAATGGAAAAAAAACAGGGGGGTTGGATGGAATGGATATGGGGGTCTTTAGAGGGAATGAAATGGAGGAGGTAATGGATGATTCCATTACCTTAACCAACCAAACACCTTTTTTTTCATTCCATCGTAATGCTCCATTCCATTCCGCCTCTCATTTCTGCGTACCAAACGCTACCTAAGATAGGATACAAAATTATGCACTTTGAATACGTTTGAAGACTGATGTTTGATTACGAGGACATGTATGTAAATTAATTAATTAATTTAACTAGCGACATTGCAATCACAACCTACTAACTTAGGCATGTCTATAACAACTAAAACTGGTTAAATTGTCAAATTCAAAACAAGTCGGGTGGTTTAACTGGTTTGAAATTTAAATGGTTTGTGTTCGTTTGTCATCCCGCAAACAACCAAAGTATCTAACTTTGAATCTCAAATTTGTATCTTTTAAGTAACTTCCGTAAGGGCTGGCCAAAAGGCCATTATACTAAAGAAAAGGCTTTGGGCCTCCATTTGAATAAGGCCCCAATTTAAGTAAAAAGATGTTATATATCTAATTATGTATACCCAAATAATGCCTGAGAAATCTAAACTCTATCTTGGTTCAGCGGTAAACTAAAATTGTGAAGGTGAATCTGGTAAAAGTGTTGGGATTGTAAATGGGAGGTTGGGAGTTCAAGCCACATATGAGGCAAAAATGGTGTAATAAAAAGGGTGTAAAATGAGGGAGGAAATTAACCGTTAAAAAAAAAAGTAAGGCTAGCAATCATCGTTTTTGTTTATGGTTAACTTAGATGGTTGCATACAAGAGTTAGCATTACAAGAGTTAACATTCAAACAAGTTATCGAGTATGTAAGTGGAAGATAATTCTTGTTACAAGTTCCATGTGTGAAATAATGAACAAAAATCGTAATTTTCAGTAAACTACATTTAATTCACTTTATATTATCGTTATGTTATTTCTATTTTCTACAAAAAAAAAATAATAATAAATAATAATCCTGTTATCAAGGCTAAATAATCAATTAAAAAACGTTAATTGTTAAATCCAATTTACATAATTTAAATATAGTGAAATTAGTAAAACCAAAATGTAATAAAACAAAATATTAAAATAGTAACTTAGTTTATGTATCTATATATACTGTACCAGTTCGTCCCACATCGACCAGAACCTGAAGCAGTTGCTGGTTTAAATAGCGACGGGTGAAGAAGGTAATCATCCCCCGCGGGGGACATCCGATAAAATTGGAACGATACAGAGAAGATTAGCATGGCCCCTACGCAAGGATGACACGCACAAATCGAGAAATGGTCCAATTTTTTTTTCCTCCGATCTTCTGATTCATTGAAACCCTAGTTTTTGTTTTGGATATTTTGAATCTTTTTATTCACTCTGTATGTTATCGCATAAGCCCAGGTGTTTTATTGCGTTTCAAACTCGTTGTTGTTCATTGTTTTGTGTGTTTTGCCTTTTGTTTTCTGCTTCTTTAAAAACACACATTTATACTTTTTAATCTGCCAACTTGAGCTATTATAGAGTTCTTTTTTTTTGGTAATGAACTTCAAGATGTAAATAGCATAATTTGTAACAACTGTTGTGAGGAATTGAAATTAAAATTTGTTAACAGAGATGGAATTGTGACACTCACAAATTAACTGTGTTTTTTGGGCGCACAAGCGGTTGGTTTTTCGTTCTTCTAGTTATGGTTATGCAACCTATACCGATTTTGTGTGTGTGTGTGTGGGGGGGGGGGGGTTGCGAGTTTTGGCCGTGCCTGGATTGGAGTAGTTTAGGACTTCTTAAAAGGCGGTATCAGGTCTAATTGTTCGTAATTCAACTTGTATTGTGTTACACATTTGGGGGATCTTGGTAACATATAAGAGTTTGTGGTGATGTATGTCTTTCTTTCGAAAGGGGGGTGGATTTCATTCTGTTTTATCAGGTGGTTCAGCACAGTGTTACTGGAGGCGTCTTTCGTCATGATTATACTCAGTATCACCATCCCAATGGGTTCATATGAGGCGTTGAGGTTAAACAAAGTTATATTTCGAATTGGGTGGGAGGTGTTTTGGGCCTTGTCGGTGGTGTGTGTGTGCGTATGTTTCGGCTAGTACATATACCGCTAACGGGGTGAGGGTTTTGTGTGAGTTTGGGATCATAACTGGGGTGCTGTGTATTAAGTGTTGTTACGGTTGGTTCCATTCTGTTTTCTCAGACGATTCGGTACACACACAGTGGCATTGGAGGCGTCAGTAATTATAAACATATATTCAGGACTTAACCAACCAGTGGGTTCCAAACTAGATGATCAGGTTTAAAACATAGTCCGATAAATTCTTACTGTGGTTGAAGGTCTTGCTGTTATGGTTCATGGTGACGGCAGTGTTTATATGGGTCCGGGGTATCCAGACATGGCAGCAACTTCGTGCAGCTGGTGGTTGGTTTGGCTTGACATTACGAAATTCGGGAGTAGATGCAAAGGGTCATTGTGGTGAAGGTTGCTCTTAAAGTTTGCTTGAATCTCCACCTCGTCTCCCATCGGAGAGCAGAACCATCTTCGGTCCACTATATGCACACAATCAGATTCAAGTAAGCGGCGACAATTTTGTAGGCTTAAGGTTCTGTCAATGTGAAGAAGCTTCATAGTAAGAAATATGATGAACCTCCTCTTTGAGCATTGAACTAGAAACAAAAGCCATAGAGAAATCGTCGGAAACCGAAGGTAATAGCTTTCTCCCCTAATTGTTTTTTACTTGAAGTCTTGAATGTAATAGTTTGTTTACCTAATTGTCAATTATTTCTGCCCTGATTGCAGTGGTAATCCACTAATTGATTTACTTGATTTTAGTATAATTGAAGCAACTTACTTGCTAGTTGCTTCTATTGAATTGAGACAAGATTATGTTGAAATAGTGGAAGTTATCTCTAAGAAGATGACTTTAATGGAATTTTTTATGCGATTTTACAACTTAATAACATGATTGAATTTGTGATTTTTCTGCTATACTGGGTTTTAAAAAGCGTGCCTCAGGCGCAAGGCGCAGCCTAGGCAGCCTGATGGCTTTGCGCCTACCCAATTTCCCAAAGGCACACGCCTCTTTAGCAAAATTTCAGTCGCTTTTGACCTTGGTGTTTTTGGCTTGTACACATAGGTAACATCACATAAAAACCTTATTTATAGCTATATTTTGGGTAAATGAAGCTAAAAACTCATGGGATATATATAAAAAAATATATAATTAGTGTGCGCTTAAGGTACGAAAATCCCACGCTTTTTGCGCTTCGCGCGATGCGCTTAGACCTCGTCGCTTTTGTGCGAGGCGCGCTTTTTTAAACCAAGCTGGTATATGTATGTGGATTTAATCAACTACAGTTTCATTAGGTGATTTGAATTCTGTTTTGTCAATTCGCAAAAGTCTTTCATTGACACTTCATATTGACTTTAAATATTTGTGTCGGACATGAATCATGATTACTTTGAACACGAGGGAGAGGTAGAGGAGATCATATCTTAATCAAATATATTAATTTACTGATGCATTTGAATGCTACAAGTTCATTTAATATCCTCAAAGGAATGACATATCTTAATCAAATGCCCCCAAAACTATTGAGATTAGTTCTGCTTGAAAGCGGCAAGTTCACTCTCATTACAGATGATGGAAGAAAATATTTCTTTGCATATCTGCACATATTAACTTCCTTTGCTAAGTTTTTGTTGCTGCAACAATACAATATGCATGTTTGTGCTTTTGTACCAAATTGTCAATTCAACAAGTTTAGCAATGGCTTTCCCATTTTCCTAAATTGTCTGTTTGCAATAATGGATCTATCTGGATCAATGAAGACAAACACTCCTCAATGTGCTGGCAGGTCAGATCTCGGCATCATCTACACAATTATGAATTTGCTCAACTTTTTTTTTTTTTTTTTTTGATCAGCCAAAACGGAACCTTTTTTGCTCAACTTTTTTTGTTAAATCATGTTTACTGATATACAATGCGGGTTGTACAGTTTTTTTGTGTTTTAATTTATTTAGTGTTGGATATTTGTAGGTTAATCTTTATGTCCGGAGCCACATTGAGCTGGCAAGGTTTTAACTGATATGTTTAAAGATAACAAGGTCGAGTAATGGAAGTGTGCGTATTTTCGAGCTGAGCTCCACTCGCCATCCCATCATCGATGTCGCTTCAATCTTATCTTCCACAGTGAATATACAAATGTGCCATGTAATTGAACATGGTAATACATAAAGGTTACCATAATTTTCATTACTGAATTCGCCACTGATCTGAATTAAGGTATAATTGTTTAGTTTATACAAAAATGTTATTACAATAATATTCTTATATAAAGTGGTAATTAGTTATTTGGAATGTATTATTCTTGCAGACAGTGGGCCTAATTTCTTGAACTCTATATATGGCATAGTGGTCGTATGCGTGTTATGCAGGAAAGAAAATGTTAACGAACACTCCCCTGTCATGCTCGGTTTGATCCTGTTGTCAGTTGTTCATATGACTATTTGTACCATTTTCCTCCCTTCCTTGTTTGTGTCAAGTGGTGGTGATGGTTCTATAAATGGCAAGGAGAATGTGAATGAGGAAAACCTTGTTTGGTTACTTTTGAAAAGAAGGAATTGAAAGAAACAAAAACAAACTTATTGTTGGACGACTTGTAATGTTTTGTTTTCCTAATTATGCCATGCTTGTTAGGCTCTCTAATGTAACCTTTTTAATATATGCTTAACCTTTGGATATTGGCACTTCATTCTCTAAATAAACGCCGAAATGGTGCAACAACAATTTGTTCCAGGGTGACCTTCACTGCATCGTCTTTAATTACATTCGACTTGGAATATTTCCTACTTCTGAGAATACCTTGCCCGATTAACCTGAAATTCGAAAATAATTATTCGAGTCAAACTTTGATCCAAGGTTGTTAGAAATCAGCTTTAGAAAAAATAAATAATTAGACAAAATAGTATATAAATGTACTACCTAAAGAAAGAGAGAGGGAGATGAGGAATAAGATGTGACCAGTTTTTAGACACTATATAGAAACTATAAGATATGAATTTAAGGAATAATTAGACAAAATAGTTAAATTATAAGGATGAGTAATCTAGTGTGAATGTTCTTTAGTGTTGCTGCTTGCTTGCTGAGATGGAACTCTTAGGGTTGAATTATGACTTACGCAATGCATTTTGGTCTTAGATTATCGATTATTTGTTGAAATTCTTTGTTCCTTACCATATTAAAAGTAAGTACATATTTCAAAGGTTAAACTTTGTTTCTTGACTTTTTCTATCATTTGTTATTTATATTGACTCAACCCGCTTTTATGCCCCCGTCACTGGGATAGCAAGGGTGTCGATGATGCTAGTGGTAGGTGCGGCAGTAAAGACGATGGCAGTTATTGTAGTTGTTGGGATGGTGGTGGTGGCGGCGACTGCAAATAAGAATTATGACCCGTTCTAAAAAAACAAATTGTAGTTTAACCAAATCCTATTATTTCTACAGTCTTTATAATGTATTGATAATTATTCAGGATAAGAATTGTAACAATGTAGTTTACTAACCATATATCTTTATAGGTTACCAATCACAACCGTTTTTCTAAGTAATTAAACAACCATTTCTTTTATAGCTTTTAATCTCGACATAAATGCATTTGAATATAAGCATGTCTCGAAGCTTTCAAACAAGGATTATGATCACACCTCTAAATATAAACCCTTCTGGATGCCAACACATATGCTTGACCGTTGTTTTGTTGCTTTCACCATTGATGGTACTTGAATATCACAATCGAATTACACCACGTAATCTTTCATCTTTGCCCTTTAATAATATCAACCTCACATTTTTTTTCTTTTATTTTAGACAAAAATAAATCATCATAATCTACGATTGTAAATGAAAACACGTCATGTAAGTTATCTTAGTATTCTTGTTATTTGATCTCATCACAACAAGTAAGGTAATCAATAAAACTTATGTTAGTTTGGTCACAAACCAATAAAACTAACTAAACCACCAAAACTTGAAAACCAAAGAAAGTGGGTTGATTTGCTTGATCTGATCATTATAGTCCCGTCTTGATGATTTAAGAACCAACTTGCAATTTGACAAGTAAAACTCGTGATTTAAGAAGTCAATCTTATGGTTTGAAATGTAAAGCTTGTGATTTGCCGATCTAATCATAATAGTCTCGTCTTGATGATTTAAGAACCCAACTTGCAATTTGACAAGTAAAACTCACAATTTAAGAAGCCATCTTATGCCTTATGGTATCAAATGTAAAACTCGTGATTTGCCTGATTTGATAATTATAGTTCCGTCTTGACAATTTAAGAATCCAACTTAAGATTTGACAAGTAAAACTCACGATTTAGGAAGCCATCTTAAAATTGAAATGTAAAAACTCGTGACTTAAGAAACCCATCTTAGTAAGTGAAATGTAAACCAATCATTTAGATATTTTTAATTATACTAAACTGAAAATCAAAGTAAACATCTCAAACCAATAAAAAAAAGTACCGATTTGACGTGATTTAGTGTTTACCATTTCCCATTTGGATATTTAATACGTAGTTATCTTTTATTATCTTCAGATATTTTATTTCTGTGTTTAAATAATAATGTAGACAAAAAACAAATTACCTATATATTAGTTTAGAAACTTTCATGAATAGTACTAACGGAGTTACTATTTAAGACTTTCATGAATAGTACTAACGGAGTTACTATTTAACTTCGTTAAATTACTATTTAATTCAGTTAAGTTGCTATTTAGCTTAACGGAATTACTATTCAACTCCGTTAGGTTACTATTCAACTCCGTCAAATTACTATTTACTCTGCTTTTTTAATTTTTTTTTCCTAAATCCGTTATTTTTCTCCGTTAAGTTACTATTTAGCTCTATTTTTTTAAATTTTCTTTACTCAACTCTGTTAGGCTACTACTCAATTCCGTCATGTTACTACTCTAAATCGTTATTTTTCTCCGTTAAGTTACTATTTAGCTCTATTTTTTTAAATTTTCTTTACTCAACTCTGTTAGGCTATACTCAATTCCGTCATGTTACTACTCAACTCAACTCCGTCAACTACTATCCAACTCCGTAAGGTTACTATTCAAGGCCGTCAAGTTATACTCAACTCCACTCAACGCCATTAGGTTACTACTCAACTCCATTAGGCTACTGTTCAAACTCCGTTAGCTTAACGGAGTTACTATTCAACTGCGTTAAGTATTTAACTCCGTCAAGTTACTATTTACTCTTTTTTTTTAATTTTTTTCCGCAACTTCGTTTTTTCCTCCGTTAAGTTACTATTTAGCTCTACTTTTTTTTTAATTTTCTTTACTCAACTTGTTAGGCTACTACTCAATTCCGTATCCAACTCCGTAAGGTTACTATTCAAGGCCGTCAAATTACTACTCAACTCACTCAACGCCATTAGGTTACTACTCAACTCCATTAGGCTACTGTTCAACTCCGTTAGCTTAACGGAGTTAGTATTCAACTGCGTTAAGTATTTAACTCCGTCAAGTTACTATTTACTCTTTTTTTAAAAAAATTTTCCGCAACTTCGTTTTTTCTCTGTTAAGTTACTATTTAGCTTTTTTTTTTTTAATTTTCTTTACTCAATTCCATCATGGTACAACTCAAGTCAACTCAACTCCGTCAACTACTATCCAACTCCGTCAATTTACTATTCAATGCCGTCAAGTTACTATTCAACTCCACTCAACGCCGTTAGGTTACTACTCAACTCCGTTAAGCTACTATTCAACTCCGTTAGCTTAACGGCGTTACTATTGAACTCCGTCAAGTTACTATTTACTCTGTTCTTTTAATTTATTTTTTCCGCAACTCCGTTTTTTCCTCCGATAAGTTACTATTTAACTCTGTTTTTTTAATTTTCTTGACTCAACTCTGTTAGGGTGCTACTCAATTCTGTCATGTTACTACTCAACTCACCTCAAGTCTGTCAACTACTATCCAACACCGTCAAGTAACTATTCAATGCCGCAAGTTACTATTCAACTCGTTAATTATTGGTTCGCTACATCAGATCCAAAATCCAATATTCTTGCAACTTATACACCAGTAACAGACACTAAAAAAAATTAAAAGAAAGGCTGTTTTAATACTAAAAGAAATTGCGTCGTCCTTCCACTGTTGTGCGTTACATATACAGAATTAGATACCGGTTTAACCTAGGCGCAACGCGCCGCCTCGATTACCACTAGTTGTAATTCATTGGGATCAAATTGATGGAATCAATATATTCATAAACCATATTTATCATTTTATAGAGTAAAGATCAAATACATATAGTTTTTTGTAAGAACTGTGAGAATTAAAGAGGGCAAAAAAAATTTATTTTTTTTTAGAATTTTTTTTCCATGCGCTTAAATATTCTTTTTAAATGAATAATACAAAAAAAAAAAAATTAGTGTAATTACGTCATTAAGGTAAATACATTAGTTTACACTAGAGTAATTATGTAATTACTCTACACGTAATTACTCTACACCAAATTATTTTTTTTTAATTTTCAATACTATAATACATGTTTAACAATATGGGGAAAAAAATTTAAAAAAAAAAAAAAAAAAAAATAGTCTCCTTTGATTCTCACAGTTCTTACCAAAAAAACTATTTGTACCGGATCTTTCCCCTCATTTTATAAAACCTATTTATCACTTTCAAAGTTACACACATTTTCTACCTATTTTTTAAACAATAAAAAAGAGGTTGAAACTACCAAATCTAACCCATTAAAATTAAATTAAAACCGACCTCTAATTTTAAATTTAAGAAATCAGTGATAGCAACAAACAATTAAAAAAAACAAAAAAAACTAGACCAAATCATATTTACAACATCAAACTTCATTACACATACATTGTGAAGTGATACACCAAAACTACCATAGTCCTATCCAAGCTTGATCTTTTATATAAAACGAAAAAACCAAGCCTTAATTTCACCAACACACAATGCTTCAATGTTCAAACACTTTTGAAGCATCAAAACTTGTTAGAAGATCTAATTGATTACAATCAGATCTTGTTTCATTCAACTTTTATTCTCTAAAAGACTAAAAGTAAGGTATAATCACGTAATACATCCTCTACACGAACATTTGATCCAACACGACAACAAGTGCCATTGCAACCGATGGATCGATATCCGGCTGCACGAACAAACGGAACACATCTCCGCCGAATGTCACACCTCCTACAGCCTCTTTTCGCTTAATCTCCGCCACACAACGCCGCTTATCATCGTACACAGAACAACACCTCTGTGTATATGATCCTTCAATCTCGTAGATCGCCTTCTTTGTTTTGGATCCCGTGCTGCTCACGTGAGCCAATGACTTTGTGTTTAGTAGATTCACGTTTTTTGTCACCGTGAACAGGGGATTCACGGTTGTATCCCCGTCGTATACGAGCCAATTGTCCAATAAAACTTAACCTCTGTTGATAACAGAAATAACAAATCATTTTAATTATTCGACATGACTAGTAATAATAGTTTAAAGACTAAACTGGTAATATAATGGTATGTATAACCACACCTTATCTAACTCTATTACTCTAAATGTATTGATATGGTACCAGTAATATTGATATTTTTGTTTATGGTATGACTTTCGTACCACTTTGTTGTTTTTGGCCCTCCTACGTTTACCAAATATGTAAAATCGGTAACAATACTAATACATTATAGGTATCAAATAGATAAAATTGGTAGAGTACCGAATACATAAAATTGATACGAGTACCACAATACGAAAATATAATATAATATAACCAAATATTCATTCCATATTTATTAGAATTACTATACTCTATATACTAATTCACAACTGTCGGCGCAACAGCCGACAGTTGTGTTTTCCGACTTTTCACCGCTTAACTTTTCGTCTTCCGGTTTTGGCCACATCTTTGCCGAATATTTTACTCTACGGTTTTCGCCCAAATACCATATTTATTGAAAAAATACCAGTACCAAAATACTGAGAGTATTAACTATCAAAATCAATAAAACCAGTGGCGGATCTTGAACGAAAAACTTAGTATGATCAGGCTCAATCTGGTAGGGCCGGAATCAATACATATAAAAAATTTTGGAAATTTTTGTTAAAATTTACATTACGAACCGAAAAAACTGAGTGGGCCTGGGCCCGATGTGGCCTAGTGAGGAACCGCCCATGAATAAAACGTAGTATCGAAACATGTACCAGGTACCGTAGATTGATGAGACTACTTGTATTCGAGAATATCAATCCAACAAAATAATTGTTGTATTAGATTGTTATATTTAAGGTTACACAAGACTGGTTTATATATACTCCAGAATATTATTACAAGATTAGTTTTACAACTAATCTTGTAATAATATTAGTATTATATGGTGTAAAAGTAATTAGTTAATTACCTTGCGGCGGATGGTGAGAAGAGAACGGCCGGAGGCGTCCATGAGGACGATCTCGGCTTTCGATCCGGCGGTGTAGTTATCGACTCGAAAGACGAGATCGCCATTGGAATCAAAGACAGTGAAGCCATAGCAATTGAAGAGCAGAGATTTCTTCCACACAGTGAGGACCAATGGACCCTCTGAGGATATGGAGAGCGGTTGATGCGTTTGTGGAACAACAGCATTAGGATACACCTTCGCCATTACTATCTGTTTGTGTCTGTCTATAATATGTGAGAGAGAGAGAGAGATAGATTTGAGGTTGCAAGTTTGGTTGAAGAAGGTGTCTTATAGTCTCCACAAAAAATAAAATAAATAAATAAATAAATAAATAAATAAATAATTATTTCTGATAAATTGCTGCACATTGCTGATGGTAGAAAATACGCGTTAACGTAAATACCCTTATATATAAGCGTTATCGTATAGTCGTATACAATGCAGTGAATAATATTTATTGATTCTATTTTTTTTTAAATATGATATTTGTAAAAAGTTTAGTTAAACACTTGGTTTTTTTAGGGTTAAAATGATGCGCAACGACTAAAGAGCTAAAGAGCTACTCGGGATCGGATTATAAAAAGCTCGAACGAGTTGAACCTTAACGAGCCTGAGCTTGAGCTTGAGCTTGAAAATGACTCGTTTAGTTATCAAGCTCGAGCTCAAAATACTAGGCTCGAACCGAGCTCGAGCCCAGTCAGGCTTAGGTTCGGCTCGTTTACACCCCTATTTTTTTTGGTATTTAAAGTCGATTTTTTAGTTTGTTTAAAACGGTTTTTCAAGTAATAGCAATTCTAAACGGTAACTTTTAATGTATAATGTCATAAAACAAATCGAACGTTTAGATCAGTGGCGGATCTAGACCAAAATTTCAGGGGTAACGTTCAATAGTATTTAGGGGTAGCGTAATACGAAAAATGTCCAAAATAAGAAAATTTTACACTACGCCGGAAAATTTGAGGGGTAGCGGGCGTTACCCCTCCTCCCAAAGTAAGTCCGTCCCTGGTTTAGATAACAATTTGACGGAAAATTGAACGTTTAGATAACCATTTGATGGAAAATTTATTTACGTTCGGTTGTTTAATAAATGAGCGAACACTTATTATATCATATGCTTAAGAAGGTGATTGTGTCTAATGTTTGGGTTTAAGAATGTTTTTTTTATCTTTTAAAACGGTATATGTTCATTTGTTTTTTGAACAAATTCACTTATTTAATGAATGAACGTAAACAAAATTTTCGATCCATATCTATTCATCCACGTTTGTAAACAAGTTGTATTCCTTAACGAAGTAACATGAAAAGAACTCCGTTAGTTCAATTTGATACGTTTACGGCCCTAGAAATAGATACATGTGATACTCGGGCGCTAACCAGTAAAACTTACCTTTATAATGAGTGCCGGTTACCTAATCGATTGTGATTGCGAACTCTACTACCAAATATTTTATAGAAATAAAAAACTAGAAAGACAGAAATACCTACATCTGGATAGAGACCGAAGAAAAAAGGTGGTGACGACATTGATGGTGATAGGTGAGAACCGACGACAAACCATTATAGTTTAGTTTGTTGACGCGTGCATTGTTGCGAATGCCTCTTTAAAAACTTTAATTTCCTGTTTATATTTAATCATTTAGACATGTATTTCAATTTCGACAATTAAATAATTTATTATAAAGATATGTCATACGTTATGTTAGTCATCCTGCATTGTTAAAATTATCTATACGTTTTTTAAACTCATTTCTTAAGAGCAAAATTAACCGCCATAACCAACAACCGACCATACCGACATAACCAAACCGATTTTTAACCGATGGACTGACATAACCAATGGTTATGGTTATGAAATTTCTTTAATCGACGGGCGGTTACGGTCATGGTTATGAAACTTTGGTTAATCGATATAACCAAAACCGAACCGAACTTCTAGTTTTAAGTCTATGTATTAAGTTTATGTTTTACACTAACCATGTAGAGGTTTTCTACTAAGGGCACAAGGGGTGCTCCACTGAAAGTGTTTTAACTTCACTGATTTCTACCAATCCTGCACTGCCACATCACTTCACTGATTTCTTTCACTAAGACATTTTTTAAGGCAGCACTCCACTGATTATTTACCCAACTATCAATTATTTTCAAAATAATAATATAGAGAGAGAGGAATAAAAAAAATAATAAAATTGTGTGAAAGTTTGTGCCACATCCGTGAACCAGCACGGTAACTAGAACCAGAATTTGGTTCACGGAACCGCTACCAGTATGGGTGGCGGCGGTGCTACCGTGCTGGTAGTGGGGTACCCGTAACCAATTCTGGTAGCGTCTCGTCCCCCCTAAGATAAAAGTACGCTAGTAACAAACGATCTTGATAGAATTAAACTTAGGCTTAGGTATGTTTTTTTATTGTTTAGAAATATCTTATTAACAAAGATCCCCATTGATAGTTTAACAAAAAACATTTAATCTTGTTAGTCTTATAAAAAAAAGCTTAAGCTAAGTCCGCCATCATAGGTTTCATTTTTTATTTTATAGACCCATGTGATTTTAATTTTTAAACTTTAGTCAAAAGTTGGTCTTAGTTAAAGTTTGTGGTTAATAACCGAAATAACCATAACCGGAAGTTTGATTATGGTTATGGTTATCATCTACTTCAAAAATCTACCGCAAGTTCAGTGACATAATTTTCTTTATGTCAAATAAACTTTTAAATCTTATTTATTTATTTATTAGTTTATCCATCGAGAGGTTCCCAGAATAAACAAATTAAATATAAAATGACGAAATGTGTGTACTGTCAAAGGAATAGGTCATCTTTTCAGGATAAAAATTTTGTATACGATCAACACTCAATAACTCATAAAACCTATAATAATTCGACGTGTCACTTTTTATTTTTCTAGATAAGACTGTATATGAAAGATATATGTTAGATATATATACATGCTGTTGATGAAACTTGTATGTGATAGACTGGAATGACGTCTAGATGAGCTGGTCAGACATAGTTGATACATGATAAACTTGAATAAAGTACCACTCATGAATGGTTCAGATATGCTGGACGATATTCCAAAAGTATTCCATACATACATAACAAATATACAAAATGTTAAAGGCGATGGAAATTGTGGATATCGAGCACTAGTTGTTTGCCTCGGACTTGATGAAGATAAGTATTATGAGTACATTCGACAGATGATGGGAGAAGACTTAAAAGTCGCTATGATATCTAAGCGAACATATTTGTTAGGGATGTAAATTCATTGTATCAAGACTTGTGCTTCTTTGGGTCGCCTTGTCTAAGAGTACACCGGATGAAAATACCTAAGGTAGGTGTTCTGATTGCCAATAAGTTTGGTGTAATCGTCCATTCTTTAAGCATGTCAGGCAGCACGACTATTTCCCCGTTTTGGAGTGGTCTAGTAGAGATTCAACATCCAGAGTTCTTACAATTGCCCTGGTTAAGGATGAAAACAATTATGTCATGGTGGAATTACAAGGAGGTACCAATGCCTATTATCACGCCTTATTGGAATTTTCGCAACATTAGCCAGTCTGCAGTTAGATGGGAAAACCATGTATAGGTCGCGTCTAGAACTATATACTCAACTTTGTCACCATGAAAGTGGTTTTGTCGATCTAGTTGATTAAGTATTTTAATGTTTACTTTTTTTTATTAGAGACTCGTGTCTTTATTTATTTATAATAAACGTACGCCCACTTACGGTGTGCGAATATAATGTATATATGTGTGGTCCTTGGGGGCAAAAGTAAAGTTGCACTAGTTTTACGTTATTTTACTAATTTCGTGAAAATAACGTTAAAAACGATGGACGGTTAATCATGCATCATGTGGTGGCGTGGATAGCCAAAAGACAAAGGGGTACATGCACCCATTGGGTTTGTCCGATTGCTAAGTGTTTTGTGCCTTATGTTCAAGGCTCGATACCAAACCACATCGAGCCGGGGGTCTCACTGGAAGCAGTCTCTCTATTCTTAGGGGTAGAGGTAAGGCTGTCTACATCTTACCTTCCTCAGACCCTACCTTAGCTTGGCTATAGGTGGGATTAACTGAGTATGATGA